>QEIL01000280.1:0-26546 GCA_003116535.1 Paecilomyces niveus | reverse complement strand
TAATTTTTATTAAAAAAAATATTTTTTTTAAATAAATTAAATAATGTAAAAAAGTATTTAAATTTTTAAAAGTTATATTAATTTTTATATTAATTTTAATATAATAAAACTTAAATAAAAAAACTATACTTAAAATTAATTCCTTTAATTATATAATAAAAAAAGTATTTTTTTAATATATTAATAATAATACCTTAAAGCTAATAGTATTTTTTTTAAAAAAAATATTTTTATAAAATATAATTACTTAATTTATAATAAAGAATTATTAATAATTATTTAATATTTAAAGTAATAAAATATTAAATTACAAAGTATTTTTTTTTTCGAAATTTTTATAAATTATAAAAATTTAAAATACTTTATAAAAAAGTAAAAATTAAGTAAATATTAAATTTATTAAGTAAAGCTTTTAACTAATTATAACTTTTAATTAAAGTTTTAAATTAATAAAGAAATAATAATTCTTAATACTTTATTATATTATAAATAAAATATATTATAAAATTAAAATAATAATTAATTAATTAGGAAATATTTTTAACTATTTAAATTTAAAAAAAATTACAAAAAAAGCTTAATATAAATAGCTAAGCTAAAACTTATATTATTAAAAATAATATTAAGTTTTATAATTAAAAGTAATTAAAATTAAAATAATAACCCTATTAAGAATAAGTTTAACTTACTAATAAACCCTTTTATTAATAAGTTATTATATTAACTATAAAAAAATACTTTAAAATATAATAAATATTATTAACTTATTTAACAAATAATTATAAATAATAAAAAACAACTACTACTATAATAAAAACTACTTATCTTAATAAAAAAGTATTTAATTAATAAAGAAAAATACTTGTATTAAAGAAAATATATTTAAATACTATATTATAAATTATTATAAATTAAAGTTATTTAAGAAACTTATAACTTTTACTTAGTTAAATACCTTAAGTATAATATAATAAAAACTTTAATATTTAAATAATTTACTTAGCTAAGCTTAAATTAAAATATAAAAAAATTTCTTCGAAATTATAATATATATAAAAAAATAATAATTTAATATAAAAAGTATAAAGAATTATTAAAACTATTACTTATTTTTAAGTATTAATAAGTAAAAATATTAATTAATTTTATTATAAACTTACTACCTTTAAGGCTTAATAAAGCTATTAATATTATAGTAATTATAAATAAACTATTTAAAAGTGTAATCTTTAAAGTAATAACTTTAATAATAACTTTTTATATAGTAAAATAATTAATAAAGTATTTAATATAATACTATAAATAATTATCTTTAATAAAAAAAACTTAATTTATAGTATTAATATAGAAAATAATATACTAGTAACTATAAATTACCTATTATTTTTTTATTATATATTACTTAAAAATAAATAATATTACTAAGAAAATAAATTAAGTAGTTAAAGCCTACCTTTATTTATATATAATATATTAATAAAGGAATTAGTAAAATTTATTACTTATAATAATATTAGCAATTAATAATTAAAATATTACTTCCGTTAAACTAAGCTTTTTTTTTATAGCTTATAGTTATAATATTAATTTATTAAACTTAATTAACTTTATAAAATTTCTATAAATTACAAGTTTATCTTTACTTACTTAAAGGGAAACCTTTATTATTTACTTTTAAAAAATTATAAAATTTACTTAAGCTATAATAATAATTATATAAAAATAATAAAAAAAATATATTAATTAATACTATTAAGTAATTAAACAATTTAAAGTTAAAAATAAAGTTTAATTATATTTAAAGAATATTTAAATAAATTAACTTTTTAAAAAATTTAATTAAATTAATATTAAATATATAGTTTTAAAGCTAGTTAAATTTTATACTTATTACTTAAATATACTATTAAATATTTACTTTATTTTTTATATTATATTATTAAAGTAAATAGTAGAAAATTTATTATTATTATAAGTTTATAATAATATTTAACTTATAACTTTATAAAACTTAAATAATAATAAAAAATATAAAGTTAAAAAAATTCTATAAGTAATATAATTTTAAAAAAAAACTAAAGCTTTTATTAAATAAATAAAATATACTCAGCTAATATAAAAGCTATTAAATAATTTCCTAGAAATAATAACTTTAAATACTTATAAAGTTATATATAGTTTAATTTTAATACTAAGTACTTTTAATATTAAAGAAAGAAATATTATAATAAATTAAGCTTAATATAAAGCTTTAAATACCTTTAGTTAATACTAGTAAATATTATTTTACTACTTTTTATTACTTTATTTATTTTAAGCTAATAGCTTAAAATAAGTATAAACTTATATTATATTATTTTACCTTAAGCTTACTAAGTAAACTTTTAGCTATATTACTTTTTTTTTTTTTTAAAAATTTAATATATTTATAAAGTAACTTAGTTAATTAAATAAATTATTTTAAAATTATTATAAATATTAATTTATTATTTTTACTTTAGTAGTTTTATTTTTTTTAATATTAAAAATAAAATTTATAAATTAAAAGTTAATTATTATTTATATAAAAATTAATAAATAAAAAAACTTTTTATAAAACTTTTTAATATTTTAATTTATTAAATTAAATAAATATTTATAAAAAAAATAAAATAAAATAAATATATAATATAACTTAAAAAGTTATTTTTATAAATAATATTTTTATTTATTAATATAATATTTTTAAAATTAATTTTTAACTTTTTAAATTATATTAATTAATTAAAATAAAAAAATAATATTAAAATTAAATAAAAAAAATATAAAATTAAAAAAATAACTTTTATTTAAAAGTATAAATAAAAAAATTTAAAAAAAAGTAAATAAACTACTTTTTTTAATATTAACTTAAATAAATAATTATTATATTATTAATATATTAATTAACTTTAATTATATTATATATAACTTTATTTTTAAATTTTAATATTAATATTAAGTTAAATTAAGTTAAAATTTTAAGCTTAACTTATAAGTTTAACTTAATAAGCTTAATATATAATTTAATTATTTAATATAATTTAAAGTTAGTTTAAAACTTTTATTTAATTATTTATTTAAAATTAATTATAAAGTATAACTTTAAGTTAAGCTAAGTTTAAAAGTTTATAAATTAAATTAAGTTATAAAATTAAACTTAATTTAAAAATTTTAATAAGTTAAGTTAAGTTAAGTTAAGTTAAGCTATAACTTAACTTAATATTAATATTAAATATTAAAAAAACTTTATAAAAAAATAATATTTAAACTTAAAAATAAAGCTTTTAAAATATTATTAATATTTAAAAGTTTTTAATTAATAAAAAATTAAGCTTTTATTTTTTTATTAAAATTTAAAAATTAATTATTAAAAATTAATAAAATTAAAAAAAAATAAAGTTACCTTAAAGCTTTTTATATAATATATTTTAAGAAAAATTATTAATTTTTAAATAAAAAGTTTATTTAAGTTAGTAATTTTTTTTATATAAAAATTAAGTAAAAAATTTTATTTTTATTATAATTATTAAGTTTTAAATAAAATTATTAAAAAAAATAATATTTATTATTATTTATTTATAAAATATTAAAGTAAATTAATAAAGTTAAATAATTTATTAAATTAAATATTATTTTAACTTTTTATTAAATTTATATTATAAAAAAATTTAAATAAATAATTACTTTTTAAATATAATATAAATAATTTAAATAATAAATAATATTATTTAAGTTAATAAATACTTTTAATATTTTTTAATATATTAATTAAATATTAAAAAATTATAAAAAATAAAATTATATATTAATATTAATAAATTATAATACTTTAATTTTATTATTAAAATAAATTAAAAAATTTATATAAACTTTAAAAAAATAAAAATAATTTAAAAATAATAAATACTTATTAATATTAAAAAAAGTTTAATTTTTTTAAATTTTATAAACTTTTATTAAAACTTTATTAAGAAATATTAAAAATTATAATATTATTAATAAATTTAATATATTTAATATATAAAAATTAATTATTTTAATAAATTATAAAAGTAAATTAAGCTTTTAAAAAGCTTAAAAATTTATTTATAATAATTTTAATTTTTACTTAATTTAATTTAAAAAAAAAATTATTATTAAAATAAATTTATTAAAGTAAATTATTAAAAAAATACTTTTATAATATAATAAAAATAACTTTTTTAATTATATATATATTTTTTATAAAAAAATTTCTTAGTAAAATATAATTATAAAATTTATAATAAAAAACTTTTAATAATTATTAATTATTTTTAAAAATAAAAAACTAAGTTTTAAAGTATAAAGTAATTTAAAATTATATTAAATTATAAAATTTTTAATACTTTATAATTTATTAATAATTTTTTAAAAAATAAATATATTAAGTTAATTTTATAAGTTAATTTTTTTTATTATATTATATTATTTTAAAAGTTAAAATATATATTTAAATATATTATTTTAATAAAAATAAAATTTATTATAAAGAATTAATAATAAATAATTATAATTTTATAAATAAATATTAATTTAATTTATAAAAAAACTTTAAAAAATATAATATAATATTAATATTAAATTAATTTAAAAGTTTTAACTAATATTAATATTAAGTTAAGTTATAACTTAACTTAACTTAACTTAATTTACTAAAGTTTTTAAGTTAAGCTTAATTTTATAACTTAACTTAATTTATAAGTTTTTAAGCTTAGCTTAACTTAAAGTTATATTTTATAATTAATTTTAAATAAGTAATTAAATAAAAGTTTTAAATTAATTTTAAATTATATTAAGTAATTAAATTATATATTAAGCTTATTAAGCTAAACTTATAAATTAAGCTAAGTTAAAACCCTTAACTTAACTTATTAAGTTAAGCTTAATTTTATAACTTAACTTAACTTAATATTAATATTAATTTTAACTTAGCTTAACTTATAAGTTTTATAATAAGCTATGCTTAATATAAAGCTTTAGTTATTTTTAACTTATTTATTTAATATTTTATTATTTTTTATTATTTATAAAAAAATTTAATAGTATTTAATTTTTAATATAATATTAAGTTTAAAAATTAATAATATTAAGCTTAAAAATTTAAAACTTAAACTTTTATATTTAAGTTTTTATATTAATAAATTTATTATAATTAATTAATAAAGAATTTTAAGAAAAAAAAGTAAACTTTATATAGAATTTAAAGCTACTGTAGTTAGCCTTTTTTTTTTTTTTTTTATATTTAATATATTTATTAAGTTATTTTAATTAATTAAATAAATTATTTTTTAAATTATTATAAGTTTAATTTAATAAGTTTAATATATAATTTAATTACTTAATATAATTTAAAGTTAATTTAAAACTTTTATTTAATTACTTATTTAAAATTAATTATAAAGTATAACTTTAAGTTAAGCTAAGCTTAAAAACTTATAAATTAAGTTAAGTTATAAAATTAAGCTTAACTTAAAAATTTTAATAAATTAAGTTAAGCTAAGTTAAGCTATAACTTAACTTAATACTAATAATAATATAATATAATATTAATATTTATAATATAAATAATAAATATTATTAAAAATAAAATAAAAATAAAGTTAAAAAAATTAAAATTATTAAAGAAAAGTTTTAAGAAAACTTTTTATAAAATTTCCCTATAAAATTAAATTAATTTTAAAAATAAATAATATATAACTAAGTATAAAAACTTTATATTCCTTTAGTTTAAAATTATAATTATTAATAAAACTTATTATTTTTCCTTAAGTTTAAAAATTAAAGTAATAATATTAAAATATTAAATTTAATTTTTTTATAAATTTATTTTATATAAAAAATTTATAATTTATTATTTATTAAGTACTTAGGGAAAAATATTATATATATTTTATTTATTTATTTTTATTATTAATTTAATATAAATATAAATATATATTATTTTTATTATAATTATAATTAATATTAAAATAATTATTATAAAATATTATTAAAATTATTATTTATTTTAAATAAAAAATAATAAAAAATTTTTATAAATTTTATTAAAAAATTATTAAACTTAAATAATTATACTTATATAATAATTATTATAAATTAATTAAATAAAAAAATTATTATTAAACTTTTATTAAATATTTAAGTAAAAATAATTATATATTAATTTATTAAAATATTTATAATTTACTATAATATTTTTAAAAGTTAATAATTTATTTTTACTTTTTAAAAATACTTTTATTAATTTTTATAAATTACTTAAAAGTTAATAATATTATTAAAAAAATAAATTAAATTTTAAAAGCTTACTTATAAAACTTTATAATTTTTATATAAAATAATTAAATTTATTTTTACTTAATAATAATATTAATTATAAATAATAAAAATATTATTTTTATAAAAATAAGTTTTTTTTTCTTAAATTATAAATATTATATAAAATTATTAAATAAAAATACTTTATAAAAAATTTATTTTTTAAAACTTAATTTAATATATTAAAAAAATAATAAAAAAACTATAAAATACTTTAAAATTAATATAAACTATTATAATTATAACTTAAAATATTTAAAAAAAAATTATTAATAAATATTAAATTTTTAAAATATAAAAATTAATTACTTAATAAAAAAACTTAATATTTAATATATTAAATTTATAATAATAAAAAAATTAAAACTTATATTTATTATTTAAATATATTTTTAAAAGTTTATAATATATTTTATATTTTTTTATTTTATTTAATAAAAAATAATAAAAATTAAAAATTAAAGTTATTTTTATAATAACTTAAATTAAAATATAAAAATATTTTATTTATAATTATTTAAATAATTAATATAAAAATATTAAATATAAAAAAAAATAAAAGTTTTTAAAGTAAAAAATTATTAATATATAAGAAATTATATAATTAATTACTTTATAAATTAAAGTTATAATATTATTTTTTTTATATAAGTTTATTTTTAAAGTTATATATTATATTAATATTAATATTAAGTTAAATTATAGCTTAATTTAACTTAATTTAACTTATTAAAATTTTAAAGTTAAGCTTAATTTTATAATTTAATTTAACTTATAAATTTTTAAGCTTAGCTTAACTTAAAGTTATATTTTATAATTAATTTTAAGTAAGTAATTAAATAAAATTTTTAAATTAACTATAATAATTTTAAAGTAATTTATTTAATTAACTAAGTTACTTTATAAATATATTAAATTTTTAAAAAAAAAAAAAAAAAGTAATATAGCTTTTAAAAGTTTATTTACTTAAAAAACTTAAGGTAAAATAATATAAGTTTATACTTATTTTAAGCTAATAGCTTAAAATAAATAAAGTAATAAAAAGTAATAAAATATAATATTTTAATACTTAAATATTAAAATAAAAAACTTAAAAACTTTATAAGTTAACTAAAAGTATTCGAAGCTTTATATTAAGCTTAGCTTATTATATTATTTTTTTTTTAATAATTAAAGTATTTAATATTAAAATTAAATTATATATAATTTTATAAGTATTTAAAGTTATTATTTTTAAGAAGTTATTTAATAGTTTTTATATTAATTAAGTATATTTTATTTATTTAATAAAAACTTTAATTTTTTTTTAAAATTAAACTACTTGTAAAATTTCTTTAATTTTATATTTTTTATTATTATTATAAATTTATAATAGTAGTAAATTTTCTACTATTTATTTTAATAATATAATATAAAAAATAAAATAAATACTTAGTAATATATTTAAGTAATAAGTATAAAATTTTACTAACTTTAAAACTATATATTTAATATTAATTTAATTAAGTTTATTAAAAAGTTAATTTATTTAAATATTTTTTAACTATAATTAAACTTTATTTTTAATTTTAAATTATTTTATTATTAAATAGTATTAATTAATATATTTTTTTTATTACTTTTATATAATTATTATTATAGCTTAAGTAAATTTTATAACTTTTTAAAAGTAAAAAATAAATTTTTTTTTTTAAATTATTAAAAAAAAACTTATAATTTATAAAAGCTTTATTAAATTAATTAAATTAAGTAAATTAATATTATAATTATAAGTAGTAAAAAAAAGCTTATTTTAGTAAATATAGTGTTTTAATTATTAATTACTAATATTACTATAAGTAATAATTTTTATTAATTTTTTTATTAATATATTATATATAAATAAAAGTAAACTTTAATTACTTAATTTATTTATTTAATAATATTATTAATTTTTAAATAATATATAGTAAAAAAATAGTAAGTAATTTATATTAATTAATAAATTATTTTTTATATTATTATTATAAATTAAGTTTCTTAATTAAAAATAATTATTTAAGAAAATTTATAATATTATATTATATTTAAAGTATTTAACTAAGTAAAAATTATAAGTTTTTTAAATAATTTTAATATATAATAATTTATAATATAATATTTAAATATATTTTTTTTAATATAAATTAATATTAGTATTAAGTTAAGTTATAGCTTAACTTAGCTTAACTTAGCTTACTAAGACTTTTAAGTTAAGCTTAACTTAACTTA
Source organism: Paecilomyces niveus (assembly GCA_003116535.1). NCBI lineage: Eukaryota > Fungi > Ascomycota > Eurotiomycetes > Eurotiales > Thermoascaceae > Paecilomyces > Paecilomyces niveus. The sequence continues at coordinate 17,936 of QEIL01000280.1, read as the reverse complement.
ATACTTATTATAAGTAAATATAAAGTTAAGTTTAAGCTTAACTTAACTTAACTTATTAAGCTAAGCTTAAAATTTTAACTTAACTTAACTTAATATTAATACTATTAAAAAAGTAAAAAACTTAAGTATAAACTTTTAATAATAATTAGTAAATTTAATAAAACTATAAACTTCCTTAATAATTTAAAGTTATTTTTAAAATTTAATAACTTTAATTTTTTTTAAGTTTACTTAAATTTCTTTATTAATATTTATAATAAATTTAAAATATTTAATACTTTAAGCTTTAAACTTATATTTATTAATATTAATTTAAAAGTTAATATTTAATAATTTTTATAAAATTATTTTAATTTTTTTTTATAATTTTTTAAAAAATTAATAATATAAATTAAAATATTATTAATATAAACTAATATAAATTTATTTAAGTACTTTTATAATATATTATTAATATAATATTAAAAAGTTATTAATTACTTATAAAGTTTATATTATATTTAAAATATAATTTTTTATTTATTTTTTTTTAATATATATTTTATAAAAAGTAATAATAATATTTAATTTAATAAATTATTTAATTTTAAATAATAATTAAAAAATTTTATAAATTAATAATAATAAATATTTATTTTTTATATAATATTATTAAGTATTTAATAATTTATATAAAATTTAAAATTTCTTTTAAGTTTTTATATAAAGAAAATTAAAGTAAATATTAATAAATTACTTACTTAAATAAAATTTTTTTATAATAATTTAATAAAAAATTAATATAATATAATTAATTTTTTTTTAAAATATATTATATAAAAGTTTTTAAGGGATTAATTTTTTTTATTTATTTTTATTTTTTTTAAAATTATTTTATAATTAAATTTAAAGTAATATTTAAGTAATTAATTAATTTTTTTTTAATTAAATAATAATAAGAATTTGTAATAATATTTTAATAATTTTTTCTTTAAGTTAGTATATTTTTTAAAAGTTAATACTTTTTTAATATTTATAAAATTTATAATAAATATTTTTATTTAAACTTAATTCTTAAGTGTAGTTTTTTTAATATAGTTAATAAAGGTAATATATATAAAATTAATTTATTACTTTAATAAATACTAAGTTTTATTTAAAGAATTTTTAACTTTAATATAAAAGTTAAAGTTATTAATTTATAATTTTTTTTATAAAGTATAAAATAATTTCTTAAGTTTATATTTAAGGTAATTTTAATATAATATTATTTTTTTAATTTAAAAAAATATAGAAATATATATTTTATTACTTATATTTATTAATATTTATATTAATATAAGTAATATATATAATTATACCTTTAATTAATTTTATAATTAATTAAATATTTTAAAGTTTCTTTAATTTAATATATAATAAATTAAAGTATTTAATAAAAGCTTTATTAATAGTAATATATAAAAAATATTTTAAGTTTATATAAGCTTAAGTATAAAGTTCTTTATTAAATTTTATATTTATATATATACTTTTTAAATATATTTATTTTTTTATTATTTTTTATTATTATTTTAATTATATTAATTTTTAATAGTAACTTTTAGTAAAAGTTAATTTTTTTTAAGTTTTTATTTAAGTTTTTTAATTTATTTATAGTAGTTTTATAATTTTTTTTTAATTACTTTACTTTAGCTACTTTAATTTTTTTTTAATAAAAAATAATATTAATATTAAGTTAAGTTAAGTTAAAATTTTAAGCTTAGCTTAATAATATTATATTTTAAAATTTAAGTTTTAATTAATTTATTTACTATAGTTAAGGAAAGTTTAAATAAATTACTTTAATTTTTATTTAGTAATTTTATAGTTTTTTAAGAATTTTTATATAGTATTTAATATATTACTTATTAAGTACTTTTAGTAAAAAAATTATTATAATAATAATATAAAAAATTTCTTTAAAATAAATAATAATTAAGTTAGAAATAAAGCTTACTTTATATATATATATAATAGTAATTTTCTTACTAACTTATAATAAATAATAATAATTAATTTAATATATTAAATTAAAAAATATAATAATTACAAACAATTAAATACAATTGCAAGGCGGAAATAAGTATTCTTATATATTTAATTCTTTTTTAGTATATTTTATTAGTTTTAATATATTTTATTTTTTTAGTATATTTTATTAATTTTAGTATATTTATTATTTTAATATATTTTTATTAATATTAAGAATATATTTTCTTTGTATATATAATTTTTTTAAGTTAATTTACTTATTTAATTTATTTAGCTTAATTAATTTTATTAATTTATTTAATTTAATATTATATTATAAAGTTTTATTTTATTAAGGTATTATAGTTATACTTTTTTATAGTTAATTTATAATATTACTTTTTTTTTTTTTAAGGTTTTTATTTTTTAAAAATATAAATAAAGTAACTTTTTATATAATTATTAAGTTATAATTTTTTTTATAAGTAATATTTTTTATTTTATAATATTATTTATATTTAAGGTTAATTATAAAAAATAATATAATTATATATATTATAGTAGTTATTATTTATTTTTTTTATATAATTATTATTTTTTATTTTTTTATTTTTATATTATAATTTTTAAAAATAAAAAGTATATTAAATATACTTATTATAATTATAAATATAAATATACTTTTTATAATAATATTAAATAAAATAAATTCGAAAAATTTAAAAAAAAATTTAAAAATAACTTAGTTAAAGTTAATAAAAAACTTAACTATTTCTTTATAATTTAAGCTTATTTACTAAAATATTATAAATTCTTTAAAAAATATAATTTAAAAATATTAAATTATAATACTATTATAATAAATAAGTTAAATAAAAAAAATTCTTTATTTACTAAAAAATTAACTAAGTTAAATTATTTTATAACTAAAAATAAATAGTATTACTTAGCTACTACCTTAAAGAATTTTATTTTAAATTAAATATTTTAAAATTTAAATTTTAGTTTTTAAACTTTTATTAATATTAATATTACTATATTAAATATTAATAATTTATTAAATTTTTAATAAGTTTTTAAGTATTTTTTAAAGTATTATATTTTTTTTACTTTATTAAATATTAAGTTTACTTTTTAAATTTTTTATACTTTAAAATTTTTTTAATTTTATATTTTTTAATTTTATTATTAAGTTTAATATTTTAGTTAATTTAAGTATTTTTTAATATTAATTTTAATAATAAAATATAAAAAATTAAGTGTATATATTTTATATTTTTTAGTAATTTTAATTTATAATTTATTAATTTAACTTTTTATTTAATAATAAATAGTTTAATTTTTTTATTATTAAGCTTATTGTTTAGTTTTTTAGTTTTAATATTTTATTATAAAAGATATATTTTCTCTTTTTTTTTAAAGTTAAGGTTTTTTTAACTTTAAAGGTTATAGTATATTATTATTTATAGGTTAATAAATTTAATATTTAACCTTAATTGTTTATAAGTTTTTTATAATTTTTAAACTTTGTATTTTATTTTATAGTTTACTTTTTTAATTTCCCTTAGTTTATAGTTAAACTTAAAATTATATTTATAATTTATATAAAAAGGTATTTTTTTCGTAATTATATTAATTAAATTATTATATGTAAATTGTATTAATAGTAGTAGTTTTACTTAATTATCTTAGTTATAATTTATATAGTAGTGTAAATATTATTTAACTATTTAATTTATATATTTTATTTATTTATTTATTTATAAATAATAAGTTATATTAAGTTTATACTTAATTTTAATTATATTTATAAATATTTTTTATAATTTAAATATAAATTAAGTATTTTAATTTATAGTAATTTTCTTTAGTATTTTATATTTATAAAATATATATTGTATTAATAAATATATTATATTTATTATTATTGCTATATTTTTTATAAGTATAGTGTATAAGTGTTTTGTTAATTTTTTAACTATTATTAATATTGTATTATATATAGTATTATTTCCTTTTAATTTTAATAATTATATAATAAAATTTATAGTAATTTATTTTTATAATTTAATAAGTATTATAAGTAATTATATTTCCTTATATAGTAAATATTTTACTAATTTATTTTATTAATATATATTATAATTTTTAAAATATATTAATATAATTTTTTATATATTTAAAAAATAATAATTTCTTAAAATTTACTTTTTTATTTTTTTAATTTTAAAATACTTTTTTATTAATAAATTATAGTATTATTTAATAATTTTTATTTTTATTATAAATAGTATATAAATAAGCTTGTAATAGTATATTAATTTATTTTCTTTAGTTATTTTATTTTTTTATTTTTTTTTAATAAGTTATAAAGTTATATTTTTTTATATTATTTTTTTAATTTATTTAATAATATTATTATTTTTTTTAATAGTTATTATAATTATTAAGGTAGTTACTTAGTAATTGTATTTTAATGTATTATTTTTATTTTTATATAATAGTATTAATTTTAGCTTTTATACTTTTTTTTTATAATTTAATTATTTATTAAAAGTATTAGCTTTAGTATTTTATGTATTATTAATATACTTAATTATAAAATTATATTTTAATAATACCTTTACTTATTTAACTTATTTTTATATTAATATTTTAATTATTATAAAGTAAGTAAAATTTTTATAGTTTATTATAATTATAATTATATATTTTACTTTTTTAAGATAAATTTTTTAAATTTTAAATATTATTATTATAATTAGTAATTTCTTATTATAAATTTTATAATTTAACTTTATTAATATTATTTTCTTTAAGTAATATATTATTAGTAGTAATTTTTTATTTACTTTTAGCTAATATATAATTTTTTTAATTATATAATTTAATATATTAGTTTTAATAAATATTAGTAATTTTAAGTTGTATTGCTATAATATTAGTGTAGTTATTATTTTAACTTTAATTTTTTTTATTACCTTTATTTATTTATTTACTTATTAATATTTTTTTTTTAAATAATTAAAATAAAAGTTTTATAATATTAGTATAATTTTATATATATTATTTATAATAGTTAATTATTTTTATAAATAACTATAATTTCTTAAGGTTTTTAAGTTTTAGTTAATTTTAAATTACTTATATTTTTACTTTATTTATTTAAATTTCTTTAATAGTAATTTAGTATTTTAAGAAATTTATTTTTTATATATAGAATTTGTATTTTTTTAATTTTAATTATAGTTTTATAATTTTAAATTTTTATAATATTAACTTAATATATTTAATATATTTTTTATAGTTTTTAAAGAATATTAAAATATTATTTAAATAAACTATAATAAAATTAAATAAATACTCCTTAAGTATTAAATTAATATATTTTTAAAATAATACTAGTGTATTTGTAAGTTTAAATAGTATAATTAGTTATTTATATAGTTTGTATTTTATTTTAAATATTATTTTTTATTTGTTATTTTCTTTAATTTTTAATTTATAATAAGCTTTTATAATATTAAATTTTGTAAATTATTTTACTTTTTATACTTTATTTTAAATTTTAGTAATTAAAGGTAATAAATACTTATTTTTAATTATAATTAAATTTAATTATTAATAATTTATATATAACTATAAATTTTTATTTTTCTTTAATATAAATAAAATTAAATATTTTACTATTAATTGTAATAATTAAATATATTTTTTCTTAAAGTTTTTTTTAATAAACTCTTTAAAGGTTATTAATTTTATTTTTAATAATTAATAAATTAGTTTATATATAGGTTTTTTTCTTTTTATAATTAATATTTTATAGTTATATTAATTATATTTTAGTAATTTTATATTAATATTAAAGTTAAAGAAATTTTGGAATTTCTTATATTTGTTTAAAATATTTAATTTTTATTACTTTATTGCTTTTAATTTATATATTAAACTATATTTTTCGACTTTAGTTTGTATATTTTTTAATATAGTTTTACTTTTTAATTTATTTTATAGGAAATTTTTAGAAGTTTTTACTTTTTAATTAATTTTTAAATTATATTTTTTAAGTTATAGTACTTTAAGTATTATATTATATTTTTTTAATTTAATAATTTTAAAATTAATAAATTTTATATAATTTTTAATTATTATTAGTAAGTGTTTTATTTTTTTAGTAATAAGTTTTTTAAGGTTTTTACTATTTAATTTTATAACTTTAAATAAAATTTTTTTTTTTTTAAAAATTTAAATTTTTTTCTTAAATATTAATTTTATAAAGTTTCTTATAGCTTTTAAGTTAATTAGTACTTTAGTTAGTTAACTTATAATTTAAACTTTTAATTAAATATAACTTTTGTTAATTATTATAGTTAAATACTTTTTTTTTTTCTTTGTAGGTTTTTATAAAAAATAGTTTTTATTTAACTTTTTATAGTAATATATTAAATAATTATTATTATAATATATTAATTAATATATATATATATATATTATAAATAGTTTTAAAATTTTATATAAGTATATTTTAATTTATTATAATAATAATTTTTTCTTATTACCTTTGAGGAATTTTATTTAATTTATTAAGTTTTAAACTTGTAATTTTTATTTAATTTTAATAAAATAAGATTTATTGCTTGTGTTTTAACACTAGTAGTTTTTTTTAATACTTTCGGAGTTTTAAATTCTTTAGTTATTTTTAATTTTTTAATAAGTAATTTATTTATATTATATTATTTTTTTGTAGGCTTTGTAGGTTTAAGTTAATTTTTAGTTTTAATTAATACTTTGTATATTTTTTATATATTTTAATTATTTTAGTATTTTTTTAGTATTTTATTTAGTTTTTTTATAATTTTTAGTATATTTTATATTATTTGTAGGTATTTATTAATTTCTTTATATATTTCTTAAGTTTTTTTTAGTAGCTTTAGTAATATTTATTTAGTTTTTTTAATTTTTAAAAGTTATTTATTTTTGTTACTTAGTAAAATTATTTTTAATATTTGTTTAATTTTTTTAATTTTTAAAAATTTTAATTTTTAAAAATTTTAATTTTTTATTTTTATTACTTAGTTAAGTTATTTATTTATATTATATTTATTTTTAATTTTTAAGTATATTATTATATTTTTTACTTTTATTATTATTTTTTATAGCTTTAAGTTATATTAATAATTTTTTAAGCTTTTTATATTACTTAACTATATATTTTTTTTTATTGTAGTTAAAGTATTTATACTTTTTTTTTTAAATTATATTATTAGTTTATATATTATAGTATTTAATTTTATTAATTTAAGTTTATAAGAATTAAAAGTTTTTTTTTTTTAATAAGTTTATATTAGTAAAATTTTAAATTTTTTAAATTTTTTTATTATTTAATTTATTATTAAGTTTTTTTTTTATAAATTTAATTGTTAATTTAAATAAATAATTTAATAAGTTTATTAATATTTTTTAACTTATTTCGCTTTGTAAGTTTATTTTAAATATTTTTTTTAAGCTTTTATTTATAAATTATAATTTATATTTTATTATTTTATTTTAAATAAATTATAATTTATTAATATTTTAATATATAATTTTATATTACTTTTATATTTTTTAAGTATTTAAGTTTTTATTTTATAATTTTAATTTTATTAATAAATTTAAATATTTTTTTAAGTTATTTTTTAAATTTTATATATTTTTAGAAAATTTTCTTAGTAATTTTATTTTAATTTTTTTTCTTGTTTTTTTTATTTTTTAAAATAAGTTTAATTTATTTAAAAGTTATTTTTTTTATATAAGAAATTATTATTATAATTTTAATTTTTAAGTTAATAACTTTTATTATTTTAAAATAAAAGTTTAATTATATTAAGAATATTTATAAATTATATTATTTTTTATAAAATAAGTTTAACTTTAGTAGTTTAATACTTAGTTTTTTTAATTATAGTATAGTTTTTTATTATTGTATAGTTTTTATTTTTTTTAGTTAAATTATATATTTTTGTAATTAATTTATTATTTTTATTAATTATTTATTAGTAAGTATATTAAGTTTAAGTATTATTAGCTAAGTAGTTTACTTAATTAATTATTATTTATTGTTACTAATAGTTAATATAGTAATTATTAATAATACTTAAACTTTTAATAATTAAAATTAAGGGTAATTATTATATTATACCTTAAAATTTAAGTTTTAATTAATTTATTTATTATAGTTAAGGAAAGTTTAAGTAAGTTACTTTAACTTTTATTTAGTAATTTTATAATTCTTTAAGGATTTTTATATAATATTTAATATATTACTTATTAAGTATTTTTAGTAAAAAAATTATTATAATAATAATATAAAAAGTTTCTTTAAAATAAATAATAATTAAGTTAAAGGTAAAGCTTACTTTATATATATATATAATAATAATTTTCTTATTAACTTATAATAAATAGTAATAATTAATTTAATATATTAAATTAAAAAATACAATAATTATAAAAAATTAAATATAATTACAAAGTAGAAATAAGTGTCCTTATATATTTAATTCTTTTTTAATATATTTTATTAGCTTTAGTATATTTTATTTTCTTAGTATATTTTATTAGTTTTAATATATTTACTATTTTAATATATTTTTATTAATGTTAAGGATATATTTTTTTTATATATATAATTTCCTTAGGTTAATTTACTTATTTAATTTATTTAGCTTAATTAGTTTTATTAATTTACTTAGTTTAATATTATATTATAAAGTTTTATTTTATTAAAGTATTATAGTTATATTTTTTTATAATTAATTTATAATAAATAAGTTAAGTTAAATATTTAAGCTTAGCTTAAAAGTTAAGTTAAGTTAAGAAATTAAGCTTAACTTAAGGGTTTTAGTAAACTAAGTTAAGCTAAGTTAAGCTATAACTTAACTTAATACTAATATTAGTAGGGAATTTTTAATTTTTATATTTTTAAGTAAGGTATTTTAATTTTTTATATATTTAATAATAAAATTTTTATATTTATAAAGTATTTTTTTAAAGTTTATTTTAATATACTTTTAATTTATAAATTTAAAAAATTTATATTAATATTTAAGTAAATAAAAAAATTAATTAATTTATTTTAAGCTAAGAAAATAAGTTTTAAAGTAATTTTATTTTTTTTATTATATTAATTATTAATTTTAAAGTTAAAAATTATTAAAACTTAAATATAATTATTATATTAAGTAGGTAAATTTAAGTAAATATTAATTTAATTTTTTATAATATTATTAAAAATTTCTTTTAAGTAATTAATATAAACTTTATTATTTTAAATAAATTTATTACTATTAATTAATTTTTATTTAAATTTTAATAAAAATATTAAAAGTAATTAAAAATATATACTTTAATATTTAAATTTTTATAATAATTATTTAAATAAGTAAAATATAAATAAAAATTTAAATTACTATTTAAGTTTTTTTTCTTTATATATATTATTATTATATTTTAAAAAGTTTTATTAAAGTATAAGTATATATATAAATTAAGCTTTTAAGAATTTAATAATTATATTATTTTTTTAAAGTTTATTTTATATTTTTTTATATTATTTTTTAAAAGTAATTTAATTTTTATTAAATTTTAAAAAGTTTAATAAAGAAACTTTTTTTTTATTAATTAAAAATTATATTTACTTTAAGGTAAAGGTATAGTAAAGGTAGTTAGTGTAGTTTAAATAGTAGTTAGTTAATTTTTTAATATAGTTATTTATTTAATTATTTATTTTAAAGTTATAAATTATTAACTTAGTAGTTAAATTAATATTTAAGTTAGTAATTTAAGTATTTTTTATTTAATATTTTTAAAAGTTTTATTAAATAAGTTAATTTTTCCTTAATAAGAAATTATTTTTATATTTTTAATTTTTTAATTAATTTTTTTATATAAAGTTTTATAAGTAAAACTTTAATTATTTATTTACTTTAAGTAACTTTAATATTTATTTTATAAAGTTTTAATAGTTAAAATTTAAAATTTATTTATTATATTTATTATAAGTTTTTTTAAATAATTTTCTTAAAGTTTTAGCTACTAAAACTTAAATTACTTATAGTATTTTTTTAAGGAAATTTTTAATTTTTATAATAAGAAACTTTAATTACTTTTAAGCTATAATACTTATAAAATTAATAGTTAAGAATTAATAGTTAAGAATTAATAATTAAGAATTAATAGTTAAGAATTAATAGTTAAGAATTAATAGTTAAGAATTAATAGTTAAGAATTAATAGTTAAGAATTAATAGTTAAGAATTAATAGTTAAGAATTAATAGTTAAGAATTAATAGTTAAAACTTAAACTACTTAATATAATTTATTTTTTTTTAATAACTTTTAAAGAAGAAGTTTTAATTGTAGAGAAAATTTAATATAATATAATAGTTTTAAAGTAGTTTATTTAATTAATTAAGCTACTTTATAAATATATTAAATTTTTAAAAAAAAAAAATAATATAACTCTTAAAAGTTTATTTACTTAAAAAACTTAAGGTAAAATAATATAAGTTTGTACTTATTTTAAGCTAATAGCTTAAAATAAATAAAGTAATAAAAAGTAATAAAATATAATATTTTAACACTTAAATATTAAAATAAAAAGCTTAAAAGCTTTATAAATTAATTAAAAGTATTCGAAGCTTTATATTAAGCTTAGCTTATTATATTAACTTTAAATTATATTAAGTAATTAAATTATATATTAAGCTTATTAAGCTAAACTTATAAATTAAGTTAAGTTAAAAGTTTTAACTTAACTTATTAAGTTAAGCTTAATTTTATAACTTAACTTAACTTAATATTAATATTATATTATATAAGTTAATTAAATTCCTTAATTATATAAACTTTTTAAATTAAATTTTTTTATTTTTAAAAATTTAAATAAAGTTTTATTTTAAAGTATTTACTTTAATATAATATTTAAATTTAAATTTTATATAAATAATAATAATAATTAATAATTTTAAACTTAATAATTATATATATTATAATAAAAATAATAATTCTTTATATAATAAAAGTTTAAATAAATAATATTAATAATATTTAAATTTAATATTAAAATAAATAAAATATTAAATATTTGTTACGGACCAACTATGGAGGGGCACGACTGTAACGCCCTAATAAGATAAGACTCTACGGCGCAGCACTAGAGCAAGGCAGACACAAGGTCACGTGACAAGGGAGTATATCCTTGGCAGTATACGAAGCTATGGTAAATATACCAGGATAGATATACCGCAGTATATCTATTGAGGGGGTTATACCTTGGAGAGGTATACCAGGAGAAGGACTAGATATATAAGGACACTCATTTCCGCCCAACAAATGTATTTAGTTCTTCATGATTATTCTATCTGATAATATTGAATCTACTTCTTTATTAATTACTTTTATCTACTATGGATTAATAAGAATAATATTGCTAAGTATATGTACGAAGCAGGCCTTACTTCTGACTCACTTGTTGATTGTTATTCGTTGAAGATCCGATTATGATATTATTATATCAATCTTTCCACCGAACATACATAACGGGTAGTGTATTGGACACTACATGAAGATCTCCGAAGTATTGCGAGATCACCAGACGAGACTAAGGTATAGTCACTTGAACCTTCCCTAACCAATAATAGATAGGTATGAACGAGACCCAGATCCTGGGGCATAACACAATAATCACCCTTAATCCTAATTATTGAAGGTTCAAATATCATCACTATCAAAATATCGACTATCAATAGGTAACAGCAGGCCAGACAGACTACTTAACCAGCAGCATCTGGATTAGGTATACCTACCAATGAATAGTTGATAGAAATAATCAGTCAATTACAAGAACATATAGTTCGACTAGAGGAAGCGGGGGCCACACATCAATCAGAGGCCACACCTCAGTCGGAAGGACCAAAAATCAAACCACCAAAGCCAGACCCATTTCACGGAGAACGACACAAGCTACAGACATTCTTGGTATAATTAGACCTCTACTTTGAAATAATGAAGGTCACTGATTCAAAGACCAAGATTATAATAATTATCTCTTATATAAAGGGAGTAGCTTTCGAGTGGATCAAACCTATCCTAAAAGACAGAGAAAATAAAGAGAATAATCAAGACAAAATCACCAAAAAAATCTTCCAAGGGTACACAAGCTTCAAAAAATAGCTTGAGAAAGTATTCGGATTCATCAATAAGACAAAGATTATGGAACAGAAACTTAAATATCTAAGGAATACTGGAGTGATACAAGATTATACATCGAAATACCAACAAATTATAGCTCATCTAGGATAAAACAATAAAACACAATTTGCAATCTATAAGCAAAGACTCAAAGAAAGTGTTCAGGATAAACTGGCAAGGCGAGACAGGCCAAAAGATATCAACAAGCTCATCGAATTATCCATTAAAATCGACAATCAAATCTACGACAAAAAGAAAGTGCAACAATACACCAAACAGTAGAGAAATATTGGGAATCCGGGATTCGGCCAATACAAAAACCACGAAAAACAAAAAGCACAAGAAAAGACATCTGATCCTTACGGGCCAAGGCCAATAGAATTGGATACTACAATATACAAACCAACAAATAAACCTAAGGAAGAGATAGAACGGAAGAAGTATAGATACTTCAATTACAATAAAAAAGGGTATATAGTTAAATAATATAGAAAACCTAAGAAAACAATAATATAGCTTAAAGCTACGAAGAACGATAGCGAGAGTGAAGGTTATAACAATATACCCGAAAGCCAGGGATAGACACAATACGAGTGGATAACTCAACCGGGTAACGGAGATAAAGAATTAAAATTTCTAAGGATTAAACAGACCAAGCGAGTGTCAGGGACGACTCCACCGGGTGACAAAGACAAATAGCCTCTAAAGACTAAAAAAACCAAACAAACATCACCAGAGCTACCAGAAAAAACTCAGAGAACATACGAAGAAATCGATAAATACCTACAGACAACATAGGACACACCAGAGATTATAAAGAAACTCATAAGGCAATAGACAACATTATTAATAGAAACAATCGAGGCAATAGTTAAGCCTATAGACAAACCAGACGAAATACTAAGAAGATACCGAGATAGTCAAAACACACAATAAATATTTAAAGTATTGGTCGGAATCGACGAATGATCCAAGCCCACAGAGCCAGAAGAATAGCATAACACACAAGATTCACCCAATAAAATTTCAGAAACACCCAAAGAACCTGGGACTCCGGGAGTACCAAATTCAGGCAGTGCTCAGGGAATACTAGAGGCTACTAGTGCCGAGATATAGATAATAAATCTTGTTCTACTAAAACTAGACAAAGACCATGAGTCCGGGACTTATCGGCAAAATTCCTCAAGAAAGGTAGTAGGGAAAGATTACCATTGTGATAAATCAGAATGTACTTGTATGGAATTTCAGAACCATCCACAGCATATATATATGTATTGGTCGGCATATTATAACGATAATTATCTAACACACTACCATAGAAAATTAAATAGAGACTATTTCCCAAAAAAACCCGCAAAGGGAAGAAGAAGGCGTCTAACAGTGACAACCAGCAGGAGCCATATCCAATTAGAAGTTCGGATCATGGGCCAACCAACTAAAGTATTGATTGACTCAGGAGCCACGGGGAACTTTATGGATCCGATATTTAGAGAAAAAATCCAAATCTTAGGAAGGAAGAAACGAATTCTGTCTAAAATCATAGGACTAAACAATGAGAACCTCGGAGGACTCATCACCGAAGAGACAGAATACTTGCCAATAATAATCAAGGATCATATGGAATTAATTAATCTCGAGATTATTAAGCTAGGAGGATATAATATGGTACTCGGAGTACCATAGCTTAGAAAATATAATCCAAAAATCAATTAGACAAAAAACGAAATATGATTCACGAGATATGAATATGCCCGAACACAACAAACCACCATACCTAAGGTACAAGTGGGTAAGTTAACTACTAGAAAGGCCAAGTTGAGAGGAACAACCATAACCTTAGGTTCAGAAGAAGCAAGAGCTTCCAGAGACCTCCAGAAAGATAAGTCGATAGATGAGACTACATCAAAAAATATACAAACTCAAAAAGAGTAATATAACCAAATACACAAATTAAATACGACGGAGCAACAAGAACCAGATATTCCGAAGGAATATAAGAGATTCCGGGATCTCTTTGACCCTAGTGTCAATACGGAACTATCAGGACATGGCCAATACGACCATAAGATACCAATCATAGAGGGAAAAGAACCCACATACAAACCAATCTACCAATTATCAGAAACAGAGTCGGCAACCCTCAAAAAATTCATCAGAGAGAACCTTGAGAAGGGATATATTTAACTATCACAATCATCAGCAGGATATCCAATCCTATTTATACCGAAGAAAGATGGGAGCTTACGGTTATACATGGACTATCGATAACTAAATTCAATTACAATCAAGGACAAGCACCCATTACCTCTAATCACCAAAATTCAAGACAAGGTACAAGGAGCAAAGTGGTTTACGAAGTTCGATATTACGGAAGCCTATTACAAATTAAGAATCAAAGAGGGCAATGAATAGAAAACGGCATTCAAAACAAAATACGGACTATACGAGTGGCTAATCATGCCATTTGGACTTACGAACACACCAACATTATTCCAGAGATATATCAACTCAGTGCTCGGGGAGCATTTATTTGATTTCATTATGGCTTATTTGGATAATATCTTAATATTCTCCAAAAGCTATGAAGAGTATATTAGACACATCAAATTAGTATTACGGAAACTTAGAATCACAAAACTACGACTAAAACTAAAGAAATACGAATTCCATATACAGGAAACAGATTTCCTAAGACACCAAATCACCATTGAAAGGATTCAGGTAAATAAGGCAAAGGTACAGGCAATCCGGGATTGGCCAGAACCTAAGAACCTTAAAGAGTTGCAGTCATTCATAGGAATGGTCAACTACTATCGGCGATACATATAGGATTACGCCAACATCATAAAACCTTTATTCCAACTACTCAGGAAAGAGAGGGAATACCGATGGGCAGATAAATAAACAAGAGCAATAGAAGAAATCAAGGTCAGGATGACGACCGCACCAATATTACGGCAATATAACCCAGAATTACCGATATTCATTGAAACCGATGTATCCGACTATGCAATTGGGGGAGTTATATATCAGCCAGGAACGAATAAAAGATTACTACCAACAATATACTATTCGAGAAAGATAATACCAGCAGAGCTGAATTACGAGATTCATAATAAGGAACTACTGGCCATAATAATAATATTCAGGGTTTGGAGAGTCTACCTTAAAGGAACAAAATATACGATTATGGTCACGACAGACCATAAAAATCTTACCTACTTCACGACAACTAAAGTGTTGATACGGAGGCAGGCCAGATGGGTAAAAGTGCTATCAGGATACGACTTCATAATTAGACATACCAGCGGAGCACAGAATACTAGAGCCGATACTCTTAATAAACAACCAAATCATAAAGAAGGAGTGTAAAGGCCGGAGCCAACACTATTGCACAAGAACAAGGATGGTACACTAGGATACAATCGCCAGGTAGCCACCTTAGTAATTACGATGACTATCGAGGAAGATAGCGACATCATCGAACAGATCAGAAAGGCAACGCGGGAAGATACAACCTTACAACTTATCAAAGAAAAACAAAAGGACAAGATAACCAAAGAGAATGGATTGGTGTACCATCATGGGCTCATCTATATACCATTCACAATAAGAACAGAGATCATTAGGCAACATCATGATCCACCAACAAAAGGACATTTCGGAATTGAGAAAACGGAGGAGCAGATCTCCAAAAACTATTACTTTCCAAACATGCGAAGAGCCATATTGGCATACCTCAAGAATTATGATATATATCAGCGGGATAAGTCAGCAAAACATCTACCATACGGGGAGATATAGCCACTTGCAGTACCTGCTAGGCCATGGGAATGGATTACCATGGATTTCATCACACAATTACCAAAATCAAAAAGAAATAACACCACATACAATACAATATTAATAATGGTTAAAAAACTAACAAAGCATCTACACGCTATACCTACGAAGGACACCGCAACGGCGGCAGACACAGCATATTTGCTGATAAAATACGTGTTCTGTGAACATGGGATACCAGAAAAGATCACGACGGATCGAGACACCCAGTTTACTTCCAAGATATAGAAGATTCTGATGGATATGACTGGTATTAAGTATAGACTTAACACGGCCTATTACCCTCAGACAGACGGATAAACAGAATGTATAAATCAGACGGTTAAATAATATCTACGCCACTATGTGAACTACGATCAAGATAATTGGGTAGAACTACTACCATTAACACAATACACATACAACAACTCAATCAATACGACTACGAAAGAGACACCTTTCTATACAAACTACGGGTTTAATCCTAAGTTTGGCTATAAACCAAGGGAAACCAAAGAAACGAACCACGAAGCGGAACGCAAGGTTCAGAGGTTACAGAAAACTCACGAACAATTAAGGTTGGATATCAAATTTATCAACCTACGAATAGCCACATACCACAACCTTCAAAATCAGAAGGGACCTAACTTCAAGGAGGGGGAGAAAACATATCTCTTACAACAAAATATCAAAACCAAGAGACCAAGCGGCAAGCTTAACAACAAGAAAATTAGACCATTCATTATCGAACAAAAAATCAGACCAGTGAATTACAAATTGAAATTGCCAGAAAGCATGAAGCGCATGCACCCGATTTTTCATGTCTCATTACTGGAACTAGCACCAGAAAACACTCAGATTAACCAGAACACCAAAATTGACGATAACAAAATCAGAGAATATGAGGTTAAAAAGATTCTGAAGCACAGAAAAGTCAGAGGGCAGACCCAATACTTAGTGAAATGGAAGGGGTACAATACCTCAGAGAACACTTGGGAACCTGTCAAGAACCTGACGAATTGTCGGCATTTGATGCGGCAATACCAGCATCAGCAGAAGCCCAAAAGCCAGGGCTCAGATCCCAAATCAATTGACTCAGAGTAGGATCACCTGAGGTGGTAGCTAGGCAATATTGTTCATCTTTGGTCGCAAGACGATCTAGCTCGGCCAGGTCCTCAGCGGAGAGAGGATTCTCTTCATCCAACACCTCCAAGACAGTTTGATCATGATCCAATATTTTTAGGCCATACTTTTTCAGAAACTTTTGTTGACGGCAAAGACGAGCATATTTAGCGAAAACAGAATTCAGCTAGGATTATAGCTGCTGAAGTTCGAGGTTGGTAACAGAAAGCTCTTCTTGAAGCTTAGACTCCGCTTGCTCGAGCTTATTCCATTCTTTCTTATTATGGAAAGTATATTCGTATTTGCGACTACGACGAGTGTATTCGGCATATTTTTTATCTTTGGAAGTTATAATATAAGGGTAAACCACAGAGAGGCAATAATTGCACGGGAAAGACGAACGATAACCGCTACAGTACATATGGTTATATTAGCGTTCGCGATTAGCTTTGGAAATAGATGATATTGTGATCTAAAGGTATATATACGGAAAAGAGTTAGGACACAGTGACAACGTGGCAGGAGCTCTATTTATATCTTCAAAAAACGAAGACCTTCAGGAGAGGGGAGTAATATTACGGACCAACCATGGAGGGGCACGACTGTGACGCCCTGATAAGATAAGACTCTACGGCGCAGCACTAGAACAAGGCAGACACGAGGTCACATGACAAGGGAGTATATCCTTGGCAGTATACGAAGCCATGGTAGATATACCAGGATAGATATACCACAGTATATCTATTGAGGGGGTTATACCTTGGAGAG
>QEIL01000279.1:0-22792 GCA_003116535.1 Paecilomyces niveus | reverse complement strand
GTAGCCTTATAGATCAGACCTGGAGATAGAGACATCCCATCAGCGCATACACAAGCTAGCACTGTAATCCACTCCCTATTCCCGTCTTGTATCATTTGTCTGGTAAATCCTTATTCATAGCGACGTCGAGAAAAGATCCTTTTCCCTTTTTTCAAGACTCCGATCATAAAACCTTTCTCATCCATGTTGTAGGTATTTTGGGTTCCACACTGTATTCCTCAAGTTTTCGGCGTAGAAGTTCAAAATATAATAAATAGCAGTAGTCCATGCTGCAAGAAGCTCTCCTATGCTGACCTCTCCAAGGCCTGTCATCGGCGGGTTTGTCAGCGAGAAAAAGAACTTCAACTGGCTCGAATGGGTAATTCTCTTTATAGTCGCCTTCAACTAACTCTACTCCATTCCCCAATCCGAAACCTACAAGAAAACCATCCTCCAAAAACGCGCACGCTCAGAAGAACAATCCATTGCACTCCCACCACTCGAAGCCGCCGTCCCCTTAAGCGCTGTCGTCCAGCACATCATCCTCAAACATTTCAAGATGCTCTTCGTCGAGTCAATCGTACTATTCATGATCATCTACATGGCGTTCAACTTCGCCGTATTTTACAGCTCCTTCGCCGCCTTTCCATATATATTTGGCCGCCATTACGGCTTCACGCTTGGTCAGCAGGGGCTTACCTTCATCCTATTGCCTTGGGCTGCGTTATTGGCTTTCTCGCCGTAGTCTATAACATACCCTCCGTTAGAGGCGAAGTATGGCGTCGGCGCAAGTACCGCCCGAGCACCGTCTCTATGGTGCGATGGTAGGCTGTGCCCTCAACCCAGCCAGCCTCTTCTGGTTCGGTTGGACCGCCAATGCAGGCGTGTACTGGTTGAGTCCCGTTTTAGCAGCTGTGGGGTTTGCGGTGGGGAACATTATGGTGTACAGCAGCTGCGCGCTGTATATCATGAACTCATATAGATCACTACACGGCGCTAGCGCCCTCAGTGCCAATAGTGTACTTCGGTATGCAAGCGGAGGTGCGTTCCCACTGTTCACTGTGCAGATGTTCTCCTCTTTAGGAATTGGCTGGGCGAGTAGTCTTCTGGGCTTCGTGCCGGTGGTATTGGTGCCTGTGCCGTGGGTGCTGTATGAGTATGGAAAGAGGACCAGGGCGCATAGTCAGTATATTACCATCGAGGAGCCGGTGTTGGAGAACTCGTTAATGGAGGTCACAAGTAAGAGAGAATAGACAGGAATCTGGGTGAGGATTGAGTGTCAGTTGTTACGGACTTATATACATACTAGAGCACTAAAAAGAATTAATGTAGGTTCATGCCAACTTCGTCTAACGCTCTTTTGCCGTCCTCTGCCGCAGCCTTCGCTGGCCATCTCGCGGTCGACGGCTCGGTAACCGGACCATAGCCGTATCCGCGAAGCAGCGTTCAGGTCGTGCTAAGGTTTGCAGTTGGAGATGATTGATATACAATATAAAGCCGACTAGGCTGTATTAGACTTCCTCTCATCGGATACTGCATCTAATCAAGACAGCCAACGACAATCTAGCATTATCATTCTCGTATATGACGTTAATACCGCAGTATAAGAAAGAGTCTCCACTGAGTCGAATGTGTCTTCTCTCGCTCACCTGCTGGGTAAAATATCCTGATACTGTGTCTCTTGTGTGGACCATGGGTCTGGTGATAAAGACATCTCTGTCGTTCCTCACAACTCTGGTGCGAACCTTGTGTGATATCTCTATCTTAATTTCCGCTGACAAGGCGAGACATCAAAATATGTACAATCTACATAATCCATCATCAATGCAAGGAAAGGAACAAAGTCACCGATGCGCAATAGATAGGGATAATCCACGAGATTTTTCATAGAATGGATTCGTGGAGGGGATTTTCTCTGTGGAAAAATCGGGAACTCCAATTTCGTTATCCAATTACAGAAGCTGAAAAAGTCATCGCTGGTGTCGTGTTATGACTTGACATATTTTGTTCAGCTAGTTTGAGTTGCCAAACTAGCTAGCCTGCTGTTACATGTGCCATATGAGGTCTAGGATATATCATAGAATATTTCCAGCAGATGTCGCACATAGTTACTTTGATCCCGGATCGATAAAGTTCAGGCTTTCTGCCCTCTTTACCTCTCACCGCTCCGGTGACTATTTACTATTACTGAAGTAGGATCTTTGTCCCTGGAACAAGAACCGGTCATCGCAAGTATATAAAAGAAATTATAAATTAATTAAATAATTATCTATTATCTAATTTAGAGTATCTATCCCAAGACTGAATCGTCGGTCGATGTGTCGAAAATAATCTTCAAGGGTTCATTGGCTCGACGATCAAGCACCCAAATAATACGCTAAACAAGTGGGAGCGCGAATGGTTACGTGCGCCGCGTAGATTGTTCCAAATTTTAGGCATCAACGAGAGGGCTTGTGACTGTCTAGCCAAACAAAGTCGATCGTTGCTCCATGAAGTGCATGAACGCTGTCCCTAACACGACCGGTTTGATCGGGGGAGCATCATTCAAACTGGCGTATGAGAACGCCAATGTGGCACGTACGGGTGACATCAGTCAATACGAGTATACTACCGCTGATATTGACGGGTATCGGGTGAACCTATCTAAAATCAACGGTCAGCCATTTGTGAGTAGTGGTATTACGATTCAGCCTTCTCACACGAACCCACTGGACAATTGCGTCGACGTGATTTGCAGGCTAGATGACTGGCTATGCCTGGGAGTGTGCTACAGGCCTGAAGATAATGCTACCCACACCTGTCCAATCTCGACGGACCTGGTGGTAGAGATCCTGTGCGAGGTAAACCCAGGAGATTATTCACATTTTTTCAGTCTTGTCACGCAGTTTCATCTTCTCCGTGCTTGAAATTCATTACATCATATCGAAAAATAAGCTTCCCTTGCAACTCGGGGACGGATTTGGTTTGTTTAGATTACTAGAATCAAATCTTCTGATTATTTTTCAAGCGTCGTATAGCATTATGTCGAATCCTAGGGCACGGAGACAATATTAGGAACGGAACTAGTATACGGGATAGAATCCTCTAAACTACCGGAATCTATCGCCTTTTTATGGTATTAGACAGATAAAGAACGTGATTCTGCTTAATCCGCCTCAGCAAACATATATCCGTTTATGGATCGTCTCCTTTCAGGTTCTAGATGTTTAAAGGAGGTGTATATGGGTGAAACCTGCCTACCCGCTGTTTTGGGTGAGGTCTGCTGCAGCTCGCCTTTCGGTAAAGCGGCTGGGTGCTCACACAGTAGCAATGTCAGGTTTAATCAGTTAGACACTAATTCAAGTAATTAAACTATCATATCATAAAATTCAGCGCAGCAAAACCAAACACCGGAAAGCAAAGAAACTCTGCGCTGAATGATCGTCCTACACAATACCATATCAAGTAACCGTAGTCGATGGTACAGACATGCTCTCCTCCGCAATAATCTGCAGCAACCTCTCGGACGCATGTCTACCAAGCGCCTCCAAATTACCCATACCCAGCATCTCCAACATCGAAATATCAAAGCCAAACGTCTGCTTCCACCACGCGCGCAGCTCAATAGCAACCAGGGAGTCGAGTCCCAAGTCCGCGAGTGCCAAGTTGGTGTTCAAGTCTCTATCATCCTTTAGCAGGAGGCTAAAGAGGCGCTTGCCAATCTCCTGCGCGAAGTGGCTTGCCGCCTCAGGAGTCTTAAGGATCGCAGGATCATAACGAGCATTTGCGATGTAGCTCTTGAGCTGGTCGGAGGAAGCGGTGATGTCAACAGCAGATCCGCTGTCGTTGTGGTAGATCGCCATGCGGCGGTCCTTCTTCCAGACAGCGCGGTTAGCAGGGCTGCTGAGTGGGATGGTAGACTCGAGACCTAAGACGAAAACGTTGGGGTCGAAGAACGGCGAGGCGCGCTTGGAGCTGTTGGGAATCTTGGCAATCATAGATAGAGCGATCGAGCTCAACATCTCCTGTTCCTGGAGCGTCTTGAAACCTGTGAGGGTAGCTGTTTGAAGGAGCGCAGCCCTGTCGGAAAGGAAACCGACGTCGGCGACGGGACCGATGTCGACGGAGGAGCAAGCGAGACCGAGGTTGTTTCGGTACTGGACGAAGGCGTCGAGGAAACTATTTCCAGATGCATAGTTGGCTTGACCTGGGAGACCGATGACAGAGGACATGGAGCTGAAGAGGAGGAAGAAGTCGAGCTTGATGCCTGCGGTGGCGTGGTGAAGGTTCCAGGTTCCAGTAACCTTGGGGCCCAAGCTGTAGTCCCATTGCTCCTTTGTTAGCCTAGCGAAATTCTCGTCGGCTTGGACGGCGGTCAATTGGAGGACACCCTTGAGGGGAGTACGGGCTTCAGCGACGGCGCGAGAGACGTCGTCGAGCTCATTGATGTTGCCGCGGACGGTGATCACGTCGACATCCATGCTCTTAAGCTCGCTGATAAAGGCTTGATCGGCGTCACTTTGGCCAGCACGACGACTGAGGTAGATGAGGTTGCGAGCACCATGCTCGACCATGTAGGTAGAGATGGCGCGACCTAGACCTCCAAGACCACCAACCAAGAGGTAAGAGCCTTCCGGGTCGAGCTGAAGTTTCTGGGGAGGGTTGGCAACCTCATCCCTCAAGGTTGGCTGGCCCTCAACATCGCGGATGCGGATACCGACACGACCAATGTGGGTACCTGGCAGCAGGTACTTGAAAGCCTCGGCGACTGAGGAGGCATCAAACTCCTTGGCAATAGCGATGGGCTTAATCAGACCCTTCTCAAGGTACTCAAGGGTCTCGGTCATCATCCTGGTTTCATGTTAGCAATGAAGTCGCAATGCAATCATGGTTGGCTTACTCCTTGAAACGGAACATGGTAACATCGTAGAAAGCATCAATGTCCACACAGCAATAGCTGCGATTGGCCACGAATGGCTCCATGTCGAGTCTACCGTGACCGATAAGCTCACGCTTACCGATTTCGATGAGCTTGCCATAGGGCGCGACACACTTCCAGGTCTCGTGGAGAAGTTCACCAGAGAGGGAATTGAGGACCTGGTCGACACCCTTGCCGTTGGTCTCGCGGTACACTCCTTCGACGAAAGAGTTGTCACGAGAGTTGAAGATCCTGTTCCTGGGGATGTTGCATTTCTTGACAAGATACTGCGCCTTCTCTTCAGATCCAACGGTAGCATAGATCTCTGCTCCAATCATCTGCGCAATCTGAATGGCGGCAAGACCGACACCACCACAGGCAGAGTGGATGAGGAGAGATTCACCCTTCTTGAGCTGGCCAACAGTGATGAGGGACTGTTGCACGGTGGCATAGACTGTAAACATAGTCGCAGCATCGATGAAGCTGAGCGAGTCTGGGATCTTGACGCACATGATCTCGTTGGCGATCAGCAGCGTCGACAACATATTGTGCTCCATAGCAGCAACACGGTCTCCTGGCTTAAAGTCCTTGACCTTGGGACCGACACGGCGAACAACACCCGCGCCCTCAAGACCATGGTAACGTCCAACATGGTCAATAAGGTTCATACCGACCAAGACGTCCTTGAAATTGACACCAACGGCGTGCATCTCGATCTCAAGCTCGTGGTCCTTGAGAGGAGCGGGCTCAGGTTGGCGGACCCAGTGGAGAGTGTTCAAGCGTCCTGGGGTTCCGATGACAACCTTCATGCGCTCACCCTCAGTCTCCTGGATAAAGCCATCCATCATGACGAAAGGAAAGTAGCGGCCGATGTTGATGACACCCTTCTCGATAGCATACTCGGAGTCGGGGCTAAGAGTGTCCTCGTCATCGCGGGTGCGGAACTTCTCGAATGTTTGGCTGACGAGCGAGAATGAGGCATCAACATCATCGATTTCGCATGTCGCGAACTTGATCAAGAGCTCGGATCGAACGACACGAGCGAGACCGATAACCTGCGCATAGCGTGGGTCCTGAACACGAATGTGGCAGGGCTTGGTGATCCAGAAGATGCCCGAGTTCTTCAGGTTGGCGAGGAACTTCTGGAAGTCATAGTAGGGCTCGTCAGCGATATTCTCGAAGAATGGACCGTCTAGATCGATGATGGAGACAATATCAACGTTGGGTTGCGGAACATCCTTGAGCGTAATCTTGGTGACCTCATAGCCTTGTTCCTGGAGGACCTTCTCCACCACATCATAGGTCTTAGTCTTGTCCTTGACGAGCAGGCTGATAGACTTTGAGGTCTCGGTGGGAGCCGTGTTGTAGGGACGGGCGACCACAACACTGTTGATCTGAGAGGCCTCTTCGGAGTCGAAGACAACAGCATCTGGAGCACCAAATCCGGCTGCCTTGAGCTCATCTTGCCAGCGGCTAGCATTGACGTACGGCTCGTCGGCTCGGCTATCCGCAACGCCGCGCCACCATGCTGGGGTGGTACCAAGAATGGTGTTAATCCACTTGGATGCAGGAACGAGTTCCTGTAGGAACAGACGACCAGCAGGGGCGAGAAGCTTGTTGATGTTTCGGAGAGATTGCGCAAGGTTGGGTGTTGCGTGAATGGCGTTGTTGGCGATAACAATATCGTACTGGCGACCTTCGAAGCCCTGGTCGGCTGGGTCTTTGCTAATGTCGAGCGTGACATACTCCAAGTTCAGATAGCCAGTAAGACGCTCTTCAGTCGCAACCAAGTTTTTGGAGGCGAAAGTGTACTGTGACCACAAGTTACGTCCGTTGGGAAGCGTAAGCGATTGAAGGGCTGTAGTCGATGGAGACCTTGCCCAGTTGCCGACTTCCAGCACTCGGAGGTTTGGCTTAGAGTGGCCCAATGTCTTGAAGAAAGCCGAGCTGTCGAACTCTGACACAAAGTCATAGAAGCCCCTTACAGTATCAGCAGGAATAAGCGACTCCCAAGACGAAACGCTGCCAGTGAACAGAGGATCAATCTTAGAGATGACAGCATTGAGAGCCTCTGCTACGGGCGCAGCTGGTGTGTTGGCTAAGCTCTCACGGAGCTGCTGGATCTTCTGAGACAGCGTCTCATCGTCGTAAGATGAGGTCTCGAACGACTTGGCTTGGGTGTCAATCCACTGAGCGTACCTCTTCAGATGAGGCCTCTGAGCATTGACATTGGCAAGTTGTTTCTGTGCATTGAGAATAGACAGCTTGCCAAGCTCCTCGAGGACTTGAGCGTACTGCTGGCGACTAGGAGAACCCTGGAGGAGAGTCTTCAGGTCGACGAAGTCGAGATCAGCTGCCCAAGTAAGACGGGATGCAGCATGAGGATCGGTTGCTTCCACAGAGTCATCAGTGATGTTTGCAGGGGTGATCTTCAAGCCATCGAACTTGAGGACAACCTTTCCGTCCACAACACCCTTGCCCTCACCAATCCTCGAAGAGGTGGATCCATTGCCCATGTTGCTGATTTCGACATTCATAACGAAGTCCTCGGTCGTGCGGGCAACAAGAAGCTGATCGCAGAAAATGGGGAGGAAGTTCTTGTGCTTGCGCGTGAGGCCGTTCGAGGAAGCAACAGACAGCAGCTGCAGGGCACTGTCAAGAACAGCCGGGTGCATGTGGTAGTTGGAAAGCGGGTTCACCGGGTACTTCTTGCTGGACACAGTTCCCCGTGCCTCATGGGTTGTCGTGGAGGCGGTGATGCCATCAACATTCTGGAAATCGTAGCCCAAGTCCAGACCCTCACGGCGCACACCATGGAACCACCGCTCCACTCCAATGGCACGAGGGAAGGGCTTGGGACTAGTACCAGCAGGTAGAGCTCCGCCCTCAGCCTTCACTTCTCCATTGCAATGCTTGGTCCACTGGTGGCCGTTGTATGCTGAGACAGTGAACTCGTACCAGCTGCTGTCTTGAGAGATTGTCAAGCGGAGCGGTCGAAGGGTGGTGATGATCTCCGTTGGCTTCTCCTCTGAAAGCAACATAGCAGTACCGACCGACATATGTCGCAGACGGAAAGCGTTCTCAATCTTAGTTACCTGGCGTACTGCTTCACCAGCCATGGCGACATAGCCAGCAAAAGGGAACACAATGTCGTCACCGACCTTATGATCCTTGAGCCAGGTAGTGTTATAACCAACATGCAGCAGATTCCTCCATGCGGGCTCAAGATCGGTACTTTCCACGACCTTGGCACCGAGAATGTCGTGGTGGGGATACTTCCTCTGTCGGAACTCCTTGCTAAGACGGGACTCGAACCAATAGCTGCTCTCGCCATGGTTGAAGGGGTATCGAGGCAAGTCTGACAAGCAAGAGCCGTTAGGGAAGAGAGACTCGAAGTCGATCGGGACATGGAAGGTAAAGAGTTTACCAACAGCCGAGAGGAAGTTCTCCACGGAGTTCTGGTTTCGGACGATTGTTGGAATATACCTAGCGCTGTTGGGCGTCTCAGACATGATTTGCGTCAAGGGACCAGCCAGTGCAGAGTGAGGGCCAATTTCCAGAAGGATAACATCCTGACCAGAGAAGTGGCGAAGGAGGCCTGCAACAGCTCCGTTGAACAGTACAGGAGATTCCTAGTTCTTCTGCCAGTAACGGGCGCCGAGAGTAGCGGAGCTGTCGAGCAGCTTGTTCTCAACACTGGAGAAGAAGAGCTTCTTTGGGCTCTTTTCAACCACCTTCTGCTCGATCGAGGAATTGTAAATGTCACCAATCTCAGTCATGTGGTAGGAATGGTAAGCCTTGTCTACCTTGAGCTTCCTCGCGAGGGTGTCGGGGCAGGCGGCGCGAATAGCTGTGAGGACCTCCTCGATCTTGTCGGCATCACCGGAAATGGTGACGCTTCGTGGGGAGTTATCACATGCAATGCCGGTATTGGGAATCAAGAACTTTTCAGTGTCGGCGGCACCCATGCCGAGCGCGGCCATGGCACCAGGCCTTTCTTGCTTGTTAGCCACGATACCACGATACAGAGCAGCTACGATGGCCTCCCCTGCAGTCAAGGCACCGGCAGCGTAAGCACCTGCGATTTCACCACTGGAGTGGCCGACAACAGCATCTGCCTCAATTCCTACTGAGCGCAGGGTGTCGACAAGGGCAACCTGGATGGCAGTGCAGAGAGGCTGGGCAAACTCTGCCAGACTGAGACGACTGCTCTTTCCGGGTTTGAGAAGCTCTTTCTCGATGCTCCAGCTTGGCGCTTCTTCTCCAAGTGTATCCTTCAAGTACTTGTCAAGGGAGCGAATGCTAGATCGGAAGGTCGGGTTGAACTTCAGCAGGTCGCCACCCATCTGAGGCCATTGAGCACCCTGGCCGGTAAAGACCATGGCAATCATGGGTCTCTGCTGGCCAGACTTGGTGATAGGAGAAGCAACTCTAACTGAAGAGCCATTGGCGATGGCGAATGCACGATAAGGCAGATGCTCCCTGCCACGAGCAAGCGTGTATGCAATGTCCTCGACATTCGGCGCGGTCTCCTCAACGAAGGTCTTGTAATTGTCGATGAGTATCGTGAGCGACTGTTGGGTGTTCGCAGAATAGAGAAGAAGTTGGGCAGCCTCCTCCTCAATCCGGGGTCCAGCAGGAGCTTTGTAGCTCGCTGCAGAGTCGATGATGGCGTGGGCATTGGTTCCTCCCAAACCGAATGAATTCACACTGACTCGCTCGAGGCGGCCTTCGGGCCAGGATAGGGGCTCCTCTGCAAGCACAAGTTTGCCTGACTCCCATGGAATATTCGGGTTCCTTGGGGAGTACTTGATGCTTGGAGGAATTGTCTTGTTCTCGAGCGCAAGAACAGTCTTGAGGACCGAGAGAATACCGGACGCTCCCTCTGTGTGGCCAAAGTTGGGTTTGGTAGATCCGATGGTTACACCTGCTTCACCAAAGACGCGGGCCACGGCCTTGGTTTCAATCGGGTCACCCACCGATGTACCAGTTCCGTGGCACTCGACGTACCCGGTATCTGATACGGTGAGACCCGCAACTTCGTACGCTCTACGTATCATAGCCTCCTGAGCATCTGCACTGGGCAAACTGAATCCAGCGGTTTTGCCGTCGTGATTGGTGGCGGTGGCTCGAATGACAGCCCGAATGGAGTTTCCGTCCCGAATTGCATCCTCAAGCGGCTTCACAAACACGCCGACTATGGCTTCACCACGGGCGTATCCGTTAGCGGCAATTGAGAAAGTCTTGCAAGAGCCGTCCGGGGAGAGGACACCCTGCTCAGACATCATAGTCGTACAGCTGGGTCTCAAGATGAGGTTAGTGCCGCCAACGATGGCGGACACACAGTCCCCTCTATCGATCGCTACACAAGCTTCGTGTAGCGCTACCATAGAGGCAGAACACGCAGTTCGAATAGTCATACTAAAAGTGTGTTAGAAAGCTCGAACCGCGTCCATGAATTGACTTCTGACGTACCTAGGTCCCTGAAGATTCATCTCATAGGAGATGCGATTGGAGAGCGAGAAATCACCATATCCAGAAAGTCGGTAGATGCCGAAGTTCTGGGTATCTTGTGCAAGCATCTCAAGCCAGTCGTCACCCAAGTTGCCGACGTAGCATCCGATCTTCTTTCCTCTCCAACCGATCTCTCCACCGTCTTCAAAACATTCTCGTGCTACTTCTAGCATGAGACGCTGCTGAGGGTCGATTCGTTCAACCTCCTTTCGGGGCATAGAGAAGAACGATGTGTCCAGATTGTCAAGATCTTCGTCCAGGAAATAGCCATGTTGCGTCTTCGTTGTGCCTGGCTTTCCGCTGGGGTCGTAGAACGCTTCGATGTTATATCTGGACTCTGGCACTTTGCTGCGTGCATCGCCTCCAGCGAGCAGGAACCCCCAAAGTTGTTGTGGTGTTTTTATGCCATTTGGGAGACGGCATGCCATACCACAGATGGCAATGGGCTTGGGCGGGTTGCCGGTAGCTGTGGCGGTGTTGGTAGCATGGCCGTTGGTGGCAGCATGACCATTAGTGGCATGGTAGCCATTCGTTGTAGAGTCGTTGTTGCTGATTTGTCCGTTGGTAGCACCATTGGTATGACCGTTGGTATTCGAATGACCACTGGCACCCTCGCCGTTTGATGTTGTAGTAGGGACGACCATTGCGGCAAACTTCTGGATCTAAACAGGAAATGCAAAATACGACGAGGAACCACGGATATAGAACCACCGTAGCAAGTCTCTAACAACAAAACTCTAAGAGCAGGAGGGGATTTCAAGCAAGGGTGACTGTTTAAGATCCTTTGGATAGCGTAATCCATTGGCCTAAATTAAAAACCTCGGACCAGCTGAATCCTCCGACAGAGTAGAGGGAGCATTAAAATGTGAGGAGCTATACGGAGGATTACACACCTGCATGCCCACACTACCAATCACCTCTTCCCCTTCCTTGAGCAATGCATCTCTCCGCATCTACACTCCCGTCTTGAAAAGCAAGTTTTTGCCACACAGCTTACAGTGGGGTCAGAAGTTTTCATATGGCGCTCGTATCATAGTCCGAGATACAAGCGCTCCATAAGGTGCCGGGGGGACCTTGTAGGGAGCCTGGAGCCCTATAAACTCTCCTTCATGATAGTCCCCTGTAATTACAGGGACTATACTTCCCTTTAAGGCATCACTTAGCGAGAGCTGTTTAGCACCCACTTACACTCACACAATTTTTGTATTGATTTATTGTGCAAGTCGGCCGGGTTGGGGATACCCGCTATGTGCTCGAACCCCAGCTTGAACGACGACTGTAGGATCTTTCTCCAACAGTTGATGCGTCGGTTTTGTTCCGGCCGCATTCAGGCTGCCTGCCCGGCTTGATAATTGCCTCTTTTGTTCTGCCACTAGAGACTTCATGGGAGTAACGGAGGCCTAGATTCTTACGGGCTCTCTTACCCGCATGTTGGATTCGACAACATAAATTGATTTGGTCTATTCCCCGGAAGTTGATGTATGGTCTTACACCAATGATAGAGTATCAGGCCAAGTTTTGTGAAGCCATGGAAGGGGTCCGAAGGGTAGATAGTCAGTATTATTGGGCGGTAAGCGCTATAGAGCTGGGCAGGCAGTCTAATTTTAGATCCTTAGAATGTATAGAATATATAGCATGCATTTGTTGCCTTCTTTTTTTTTATAGGAACGATAGGGTAGGTTGAGTATATCTATATCTTAGGAGCTGTGGCTAGGCCGGTAAGAACGCCACTAATCAGACGCCAGGAATCACAGTACGAGGGCTGGATTTAGTAAGCATATTCGTATGTACTTTAGGCTGTGTTTATCGCCGGAAAGTTGATGTATGGTATTACACCGACGACAGAGTATCAGGCCAAGTTTTGTGGAGCCAGTTCTCGAAGAGTTGTTGCTCTACGCGTTTTTTTTGTCGACCGAGCTTCTTTGTTACTCGATTCCTAAATAGGATTCCGTTGCACAGACAACTTCGAGCCTGCCTGTTCTGTTTAGAATTCACGCATCTTTTTGGGTTTGCCTGCAACCTTCATTCGACCAGAATTCTCGCCATGTCGTCCGTGATTTTCAGTCGCTGGATGGCCAGCCAGAAGCCCCGTGCGCACACTATGCGTAGCGCACCCGCCTTCTATCGCAACCTGGAGGAAGCTCTTGATGTTCGAAGGAAGGATCATGGACTGTACACCCTCATCAAAAACACCTGGGCAGAGGGAGCCACGGCAGATTTCTGCTCCAACGATTCCCTTTCTTTTGGCGCCAGTGGACGATTGCGCAATGCGTTTGAAGAGGAATTGGCTCGAAACCCCGTGGCACAGCTGGGAGCGGGCGGTTCTCGCTTGATGGATGGCAATTATGACTATATCGAAGCCGTGGAGCAGGAAATTGCCGACTATCACGGCGTCGAGGCTGCACTCATCGTCGGCTCCGGCTGTGACGGCAATTATGCAATTTTGGAGGCGATTCCGCGACCCGGCGATGCCATTATCTATGATGAGCTCGTCCACGCCAGCATTGTGGACGGCATGTCACGCTCGCTGGCTAGTACGAAAGTGCCTTTCGCCCACAACGATGTCGATGCATTTCGAGAAACTTTGATTTCCGTGTGGGATTCGCAGCCGCTCATCAAGCAGGGGAAGAAGTGCGTCCTCATTGTCGTGGAGAGCTTCTACAGCATGGAGGGCGACATGTCTCCCCTGAAAGAACTCGTGCAGGCAGCCAAAGAGATCTTCCCTGGTGGCAATGCGCAATTTATTGTTGACGAGGCGCACAGTATGGGCGTGGTAGGTGAACGAGGACTGGGATTCGTTGCGGCCTTGGGCTTGGATTCCGAAATCGCTATCAAAACGCACACCTTCAGCAAAGCGTTCGGATCGATAGGAGGTAGGTGGAAGACCCGCGTTGTCGCATTTTTCACGATACTGACCGTGTGCACCAGGTGTGATCCTTGGCAACCACACCGTCAAGAACGCACTGGTGAACTTCTCGCGTTCGACCGTGTTCACTGCAGCACCAGCTTTCCATCAGGTTGCTGCGATTCGGGCGGGGTACGCGTTGATGTCGCAACCCGAGACAACAGCGGTACGTTCCCCTGTTGAAGGTGAAGGTGAAGGGGTCCCTGGCCAGCAACTAACGAACGGACTGCCCAGGGTCGAGACAATATCCAGCACCTGGTGAAGCGCCTCTTCACCAAGATCACGGCGCATCCGATCTTGGAGGAAGCCAATGACCGGAATATTCTTTCGATCCCGGTCTCCGAAGACTGGGTGGAGCGCGAGTTCCAGACGCAGCTCGTGCCGCTGTGGACTCGCGAGCGCTACGGCCACTGGTTAACTTTCCACTTAGATGCTCGAAAGTACTCGGCCTTCCCGGTGACATTCCCTGTTGTTCCCAAAGGAAGTGCCAGGCTGCGGGTGGTCATCCACGCAAACCATACGGAGGAGCAGATTGACGGCTTGGTGGCCGCCATCTGCGAGTGGGCAGAGGAGATGGTGCAAATCGAGACGGGCACTGGGGGACGGGGTAAGGTTCCCTGGGCGGCGCAGCAGGTGTATGCGTTGACCGACGAGGAGGAGGAGGGTGTTAACGGAGCTGTGAACAAGGTGGTTGCTAATAGAGTTTGATGTGACATTGCATGGATTAGATTATTCCATAATCGTATCAGCTCATTCTTATCCACAATTTTTCCCAGTCGAAATAAGGCCAGCCAGCAAACTATTACTTAGTGGAAGCTTATGGAGTACGGCAGCGGATCGCGGCCCCCACCTCATACTATCCCTTAACCTGGCCGCTAATGCATTTTAGCGTGCTTTTTCTGCCGCAAACCATACAGACCTGCAACTCAGAACACGCACACACCTAGATGTCTATTAGATTCTATATGCAATTTGGATTCTTTTCACTCAAAACAGCTAATTTTGCCTTATGAAAGCCCTGCCAACATGATATTGTGCCTGGTTTATATAGATAAACTTGGCAAGTTTTACACATAAACTGGGTTTGAGCTGGCTGCTTCTTCAGAAGTCCTGTATGTAGCTCTTTTTGATGAATTTCGACCCGACACCAATAGCATGCCTTCCTAGAAGGTGCCCGAATGACCTGGTGGTCATATGGTTCAGTATCTTGGCTCTGTGTATCTGCCTTCCATTTCCCCAGTATTACTTGGCTGCCTTGCTCAAACAACTCCTTATATAGTTGGACACGGAAATCCATTTGTTCAATTTTAGCCATTTTCAACTTCTTTGCCCGAATGATATTGGTAATATGATAGGCATTGACCACAGCTGTATCAAGACAACTCAACCTTATGTCTACCTATAGTAGGCATTGAGTTGAGTCAAGAAGTTAGGCTCAACTCGGGGGTCTTGGCGAGCCGAGTCGAGCCGAGTCGAGCTATAACTCAACTCAATGCCAACACTAGTTTGCACGAAGCTTATTTGCAATATCCACACCACTCATATAATTATTATAATCATCAATTAATCGAGGAATTGATAGTTTTTTAACAGATTCATCACCAAAAGCCTTGCGTGTGATTATTACATTTGCTGAGGTCTTTGCTGGACATTTCGATCTCGCTCAATCCAATCAAAAGGTTGATGAACAGTATGGATTGTAGATAGAGCTATAACCGTATTATTATCTTGCCATTCAATCCATAGCACTAAGTCCACTGGCACTGCATAAAATATATTCCATGGCATTGGCTTCTTGGAATCCTTAAGTATAGCTAAAGTCTTAGGGAATTGTTTTGAGGATTTAGGCCGGGTAGTGCCATATGCCCCAATATTTAATTCACGGAGCTATTTGAATAATTCAATGCCTGTGAAGTAGTTATCAAGGTAAACTATATAAACTCCACCATCTGAATAAGTAGGGAGCTATCTTGAAAATTGCAGAACCATTAAGCTAGTTTTAGTCAAGGTTGGATTCTTTTCCATAACAACCTCAACCAGAGTTTGTGTACGGCTTGCCCATAACCAATACCATATATACCCATGATCTGCAAGGCCATAAAGCTTATCCTTGTTTGATTAGTTTGTGAAACGGGCCCGAAGGGCAACCGTGTAGCTATCCTAATAGAGGCGTAGCGATACAAAACATCTCGATAGAAAAGAAAAGAAGAAGAGAAAACTCTAGCTACAGCTCAGAGGAAAATCCATATAGCGGTCAAAGGTGGTCCCAGCGTGAGGCTAGTATAGAAGCTTGGGGCAATCCTATGCCAAGCGAAGGACCTCTGGACCTGAGCTCGTTACCGGGCTTTAGCCCGTGACAGTTTGTTTGGTATCTTATAAGTATATTGTGAATATCCATAACAGTGGATCATCAACTCATCAATTGAGACAATATTTGAAGATATATAATATATAGTACAGGCAGCTCGGAATTGTGAGGCAAGTGGCTCAATTTTATTCCACCAAATCTGACCTAGATACAGGCCATCTGTTGTCACCTCATCTGTAGGGTCCTTTGGTTCATAGGAAATGGTAGAAGACAAAGAGGATTTGAAATATGAAGGTATCGCTTGATTTGCTCAAATCGCTTTTGTGACATATAGTCTGTTGGTAGATGGTAAGGTTTTTTGGTAGAACTCTAGTAATCTTCTATTCGAGGAGATCGATGAACACCCATATTGTAAGGAACTAGAGTTCCTAGGAGCCAGCTAACTCCAGGTTGGCTGGCGAAACGAGGGCGAGACGACGTCGAGTCGCTTGCAAGTCGCCGTTCGGATAATTACTTGGTACTAGGACGTGCGCGAAGGGTTCAGCAGGTTGGGAGTAGATTGGATTAGAATAGAATAGAACAGAACGGATCGCTGGTTCCCCTATGCCAGCAGTCTAGAGGGATTTTATATATATTTGTATTCACGGAGATTATGGAATAGAGGTTTTCCAGGATGAATAGTGAGAATATGCTGTATGGACTCTGTATATCTGCTGTAGATGGTATGTGGACTTTTGGTGAAAATAGCTGAGCCATCTTTAATGATTCAAATGACACTTTCTCAAGAGGCGGCAATTTAGACAGGAGATCTTTAAGATTTGGCCTTGATTTTGCACTTGACTTCTGATGCGATCAAGGGGAATAGGAGCGCAGCGAGCTATTTGATAGCTACACATGCTGTTGCCTAATAAGGACGAGCTAGATGATATTATAGCACGCAGCTATCTAGCACACAGCCATCATCTAGATATATATGAATCGATCCCCTCCTTCTAGATACAGGAATAAGGGGTTGAACCCAGTGGTGTTGCCAAGCGGCTAGCACTCACGTGATTCCGCATATTTCCATATCAACTTCTGGTCTGGCTGCTGATTCAGCTGGCATTGAGAGTCAGGGTGAGGTGATAAAGGGAATAACTCCATTATATGCTCACTAGATGAAGGTATTCAGGATAGGTTGGATCTATACAAACTACTATGACACGAATGAAGATGACGCGAATAATAACAAAGTGAACGTGCGTGTGGATTTGGGGTTGAGGAAAGCGGTCAGATCATTAAGCCAATAAGGTCTTGACCTAGATAAATTACCAAAAAGACCGCTAAAATGCATTAGCGGCCATGTTAAGGGATATCCTGCCTGTTGTTGTTTGGTCTGGGGATCCGAAGGCCGGCTGTGGGCTGACATGCAGCAATTCGACGCAAGTGAAAGGATTTGGAACCCATAATGGCATGCATGAACGGAGAAAAAGGGCGAACTCCCTTAATCAACATGCGAGATCAATCCATGTGGCACGGTGCGCCGTCGCTTACTTTAATTCCTGGCTTCCTTTAGCTCACATCGCAACCTCGCGTACCTCGATCCCCCACCACCTTGATGCTCACCTTGATACTCTCTTATCGCTCAGCTGAGCAACAGGCTCCCAGTTCACTTGTCGATCGTGGAGAGCACACCGGACTCGCCCGCCATGGCCGCACCAGTCGCCAAACAGGTGTCGCTGGAGCTGGCAGAGACGTCCCAGGCGGACCTGCCCAACAATGGCGGAAAAGCAAAGAAGCCGCTGTCGTTTTACATGACTTTTCTGGCGCTGAATATTTGCGTGTTGCTCGTGTCGCTGGACGCAACAGCGTTGTCGGTCGCGGTGCCGGTGAGCTCAAACACCACCAGCCATAGTTATAGTTATAGATTCTACTGACGAACGGATGCCCTAGGCGATCACCCACGCCCTCAACGGCACCACGCTCGAGGCCTTCTGGGCCAGTCTCTGTTTCCTCCTCGCCGTCGTGACCGTGATGCCCATTATAACGAGTCTCTCCGATGTCCTGGGCCGCAAGATCCCGCTCTATGCCTCCTTCATCATCTTCATCACCGGATCCATTGTCTTCGCCGTTGCCAATAGCATGGGCATCCTGATCCTGGGCCGTGCGCTGCAGGGATTGGGAGGCGGCGGTCTTGATGTGTTGGGGGAGGTCGTTCTCGCTGACATCACCAGCCTGAAGGAGCGTCCGCTGTACCTGGGACTATTCTCGATTCCCATGGCCGGCGGCGCCATCTGCGGCCCTATCGTGGGCGCGGCCCTCGCTGAATACGCAAGCTGGAGATGGATCGGCTGGATCAACCTCCCGCTGGGGGTGACCGGCTTGCTGCTCTTTTTCTTCTTCCTAAGACTCAAGCCTATCGAAACCACGCTGGCCGTCAAAATTGCACGCCTCGACTGGACTGGCATGGTGCTTTTCCTGATGGGCAGCACTTTGTTCTCACTGCCGCTGTCCTGGGCAGCCGCCTTGTATCCGTGGGCGTCATACAAGACACTCGTCCCGTTTATCCTAGGATTTCTCGTCTTGATATGCTTCGGCTTCTACGAAGCACGACCCGTTCAGCCTCTTTTCCCATATCGCATCTTCAAAAGCCGGACCGCGACCTTCACTCTGATCGGCGCGTTCATGCACGGCGCAGTGTTGAACGGCGGTCTGCTCTACCTGCTCCTCTCCTTCCAGGCCACCTTCCGAGACACGCCCTTCAGGTCCGCCATCGACGTACTGCCGATCTGCGTTTTCATTGTCGTATTCAGCATATTCGGAGCGATCAGTGTAGAAGTCTTTCGGAAATATAAACTACTAACCATCGCCGCATGGCCGTGTCTGGCAGTCGGTGTTGGCCTCTTTGCGCTATGGAAACCCGGTGTCTCGGATGGCCTGAAATACGGCCCTCAAGTCCTCGCCGGTGTCGGCCTCGGCGTACTCTTCACCATCTGCACGTTCCCCATTAATGCGAGTCAGTATGTTGATGACGCAGGCCTCGCAATCGGCATCATGGTGTCGTTCCGTATGTTCGGCAGCATGACCGGCCTTGCCATTGGCTCGACAGTCTTCCACAGCGTCTTCGAGCAACGCATCGCCAAGCTCGGCCAACTACCCAGCGAACTCGCGATCCTCCACGATGTACGCGAAGCAGTCGGTTTCATCCCCTCTCTCCGCGAAATAGACCATTCCCTTCCAGCCTACGATGCCGTAATAGAGTCCTATAGAGTTTCCTTCATGGCTGTCTTCTTGGCGCTCACCGGTATGGGAGCCGTGGGTTTCATCTTCTCCGTCTTCATCAAAGAACTCAGTCTTGAAAACGACGAAGTAGGAAGGCAAGGTTTTGAAGGGAACTAAAGACGCCACCCTAGCCGGTAAAGACCATGGCAGATCTTGGGTTTCTGCTGGCCAGGGTTGGTGTCGGAGAAGCAACTCCAACTCAAAAGCCATTTCATAAAGTTTTTTTGGTAGTCTCCACGTCATAAAACATGGGTGAAAGGGAGGAGTTACGTACAAATTGAACTGACCGCCAGGTCAGTTCTATCCCCGAACTATATAGTGAAGTAGCAGTGGTAAGAGGTATGGTAGTTGGTTGCGAGTTACCAAAACCTACCACGGGCCTAGCCCGTCACAGATATTGGCTGAAGATAAAGGGGCCAGCTGGCAGGAACCACGTAACAACAGCCGCGTATACTACGCGGCGCGTGTCATGAGGGCAACCTGTGACACATTGGAAGCTAATTTCTCTTGCTCAGGTATATACCTTTGTAGAATACTTTTTACTTAAAAAGTCTCTAGCCCTACTAGTATTATATATAGAAGAGAGATTAATAATTTCTTAATAACCTTATTTATCTATTATATTTTATTCTACTATACGATCTATAGTATTTGTGACGGGCTATGCTCGGTATAGAGCTTCGGCCACCCTCAGCTAGCGTTGCTCTAACCTGATGTTGCTTTAAAACATCGGATGAAAGGACTTGGCTGATTCTGCCACCTTTCACCGCCCTATTCATTTCGAGCCATTGGCTCGAAATGAGCACGGACCCATGCTATTCCGCCCCGAGCTCCCTACCTCTAGGAGCTACACCACCTCTTTCCCTTCCTTTCTTCAAGATTTAATGTACTCGTAGAGTGGCCTAGCTAGTTGAATAAACTACCTTGAGACCGTTACAGTCTAGGGTCGTGACAAAGGGCATCAACTTTACATAAGTGAATAATCGTTGCATTACAGCACTACTATACTTAATCTGACTAGCCTCGGAACCACGGAGACATCAAGCCGCACGCCGCTGGAAA
The DNA here is from genome assembly GCA_003116535.1 of Paecilomyces niveus. Lineage (NCBI taxonomy): Eukaryota > Fungi > Ascomycota > Eurotiomycetes > Eurotiales > Thermoascaceae > Paecilomyces > Paecilomyces niveus. The sequence goes on along the minus strand of QEIL01000279.1, from coordinate 2,866 downwards.
CTAGCTAATAGGATGAAACTATATAACTAGTTAATATCCGTAAGCAGCCTAGCGCTGGCACGGGCGACCCTACCAACAGGCATCCAACAATAAATATAAGTGCTCCCACTTTTCACTTCCAGAAAATAACACGTTTCTTGAAACCCAGGGACGCAAATAAACAACAGTAATATGCGACACTATGTACGATTACCTCATTCTCTTCTGCGTCTGAGGCTCACCATCCATCGTCATCATCATATGTCTGCGGTCTAAAGTTAATCCTCAGCTGCTCCGCGTGCAGCGACCAAGTGGCTATGGCGCCGGCGGTGTCACCCAAAAATCGGGTGTGGTCTCGGAGAGAAATCGAGGGATTGATAGCAGATGGGCGAAAGATAATCATATTGGATGATCAGGTGGTGAAGGCCGACGCGTGGCTACCATATCACCCAGGCGGAGACAAATCACTATTGCACATGGTCGGTCGCGACGGGACGGACGAAATAAGAGCATTGCACTCAAAGGAAGCACAGGCACATATGCAGAAGTTTGTGATAGGAAGAATACACGGAAGATGGGAAAATTTCTTGCCTCCGATACAGGGAGGAACATTCAGAACGCTGAGATCGAAGCACGTAGAAGACGAAGCGCTAGATGCCGAAGAAGATTCTAGCTCATCTGGAAATTCTACACCACCATCGCCAGTGTTCGATACTGAAGAGACAAGAAATGAAGTTCGCTTGAGGCATGTAGGCAACGAGACGCCTATTCCTCGAGCTTCATCCTTATCCTTATCAGAAACAGAATTTGTGCAATTCAAATCTGCGGAAGCATTAACAGCCCACAAAATATCAACAGATCTTTCAAAATATCCTCCTCTTGACAAAAGGTCACAAGACGAGATCGTCTCAAAGTACCGCCAGCTCGATGAAAGATTGCGTTCTGAAGGACTCTACCAGTGTCCATATGGCTCTTACTCTATCGACTTTGCCCGATACACGACACTTTTCATTCTCTTCTGGACATTTCTTCACTATTCATATTATGCTCTGTCGGGCCTCTTCCTCGGATTATTCTGGCACCAGCTGGTATTCACGGCTCACGATGCCGGTCATATGGGGATAACACATGGATTCCACACGGACAGCTGCATCGGGATCTTCATTGCAGATTTCCTGGGTGGTCTTTCAATCGGTTGGTGGAAGCGGAATCACAACGTGCATCACATAGTCACCAACTCTCCTGAGCACGATCCTGACATCGAGCACATGCCGTTTTTCGCCATCTCTCATCGATTTTTCACTTCCCTGCATTCAACCTACTATGACCGAGACATGACTTTTAACGCCACGGCACGGTTTTTCATCAAGTACCAACATTACCTCTATTATCCCATTCTTCTAATGGGTCGTTTCAACCTGTACGTACTAGCATGGTCATATCTACTGAGTCCGGCGCAAGCGCCTCGCAGAGGACCAGCATGGTGGCATCGATACCTCGAAATGGCAGGCCAGGTGTTTTTTTGGTACTGGTTCGGCTACCAGACGATGTACCTCCGGATCCCAACGTGGTCGTCCCGGATCACGTTTCTCCTCATTTCACACATGGTCACCGCCCCATTACACGTACAACTCACCCTCAGTCACTTCGCGATGTCGACCGCCAACCTGGGCATCCACGAGTCATTCGCTCAGAAAATGCTCCGGACGACAATGGACGTCGACTGTCCGCCCTGGTTGGACTTCTTCCACGGCGGTCTCCAGTTCCAAGTCGTCCACCATTTGTACCCTCGCCTCCCCAGACATAACCTGCGCCGGGCGCAGAATTACGTCAAGGAGTTTTGCCACGACGTCGGGATACCGTACGTGATTTTTGGTTTTGCACGGGGCAACAAGGAAGTCATCAGCAGACTGGGCGAGGTCGCCGGACAATTGAGGGTGTTGGAGGAATGTAGAAAAGTTGCCGCGAAGGATTTGATTGAGGGTCACCACGGTCATTAAACTGGGGGGGTTGTAGACAGCAAAACTGCTTGGGCTGTTTAAGCCTGACAGCGTTAATCCAGTGGTGTATCCAATGTGATGCCCACCACCAGTTAAACAAGACTTTTGTGTGATGAAATATGCTTATGTTATGGACCAACAAGAAATGACCCCACAGCGAAAGTTGAAGCAAGCTGAAACGACCCACATGTGACACTATGATCGTGGGCAAGGCTACAAGAACCTCAGGATGCAACATGGTCCTAGCAACAACACAGACGATCCAAGAAGCAAGGAACCGGATCACGGGAACCACAGAACCCTGGGACTACCAATACACATGTCTGTTATTAATATGGGCCTAGGTAACATGTTGTGAAATAAGGAAACACAAGCGATTGATTATTCTATTAGGTGGCCGGCACGGCCAAACTGTCTAGGAGACTAGCTTACTAAATGATGACTAAGCGAGGTCGAACCCCAGGGCAGGCGGTAGGGGAAGCCCGTATGCTCCGACAATCAGGCATGTAACGGTCCAAGAGGCAGTTTATTCAACTAGCTAGGACGACTCAACGAGTATTCTAAACATAAGGAAAGAAAGGAAGGAAACAGCAATAACAGCATGCTAGAGACGCTTAGTATAGGGAATCCCCCCCCTCCCCTTTACCCGAATAAGATCCGCATAGGATCCTAGGTCCTAGGATTCAGGAGCTCCGAGGTGGCGAGCTCAGAGGTCAGGTTTACCCTTGGGTCACGGGTCAGATCGGATAAATGCCAAGTCCTTTCTGTAACGGTCTCAAGGTAGTTTATTCAACTAGCTAGGCCACTCTACGAGTACATTAAATCTTGAAGAAAGGAAGGGAAAGAGGTGGTGTAGCTCCTAGAGGTCTGTTTACCTAGGGAGCTCG
>QEIL01000278.1:0-15239 GCA_003116535.1 Paecilomyces niveus | reverse complement strand
ATTCGGGTAAGGGGGGGGATTCCCTATACTAAGCGTCTCTAGCATGCTGTTATTGCTGTTTCTTTCCTTTCTTTCCTCATGTTTAGAATACTCGTTGAGTCGTCCTAGCTAGTTGAATAAACTACCTCTTGGACCGCTACACTACAGATCCTATACTTTTGAATAGTATTATAAAATTGTATAAATTATTCTTGTATAAGCTTTGGATCTTTATATTTTGTTTATTGATAGTTATATTTATGATTATATCTTGTATGGAGTTCAGGATGGCGCTGGATATATCTTATTACCTAATTCTCACCAATAATTATGAAGGGCTTTTGTACAGAGAGTAGTGACTGTGCTAGATAGCATACAGTTGATATTCGTGGAGGTAAACCACAACGGTACATATCAAAAGTCCATAAAGATAGTATAGATTCTTCACTATCTTTCAATTTCCGATAATTAGTGATTGCTTCCTTGCGAAAATGCATTCTTTTTAGTTATATTATCAATATCCTTGGAGGTATACCAAATATTTTAGCTGCTGTAGTTATAGATAGAAAAAGGGCTTATTTATAAGTATCAAGTGTTAGTTGCAAATGCCCTTCTTTTGATATGTCAACCATATTATGGTTGTTGTGAAAAACAGATAGAATAATGGTGATTCCGCAGGTTGGTGGTGGTCGCGCAGCTCGGTAGTGAATTAGTTACGTTAGTGGATTACGTTACCTAAGGAACGCCACCATTGAGCTACGGTACTTTCTTCCGCCCTAGCCATACAAGCCATTCGTCCATTGGCACATTCCCCGCGTTGAAGCTTCGCTTGGGCAAACTTCCGTCACCACTGATAAGAAGACCGTTTTTCTTATCCCCGCTCTGAGCTAGCTGACACTCATGGGCGACATGTCGAACGAGATCAAGCTCCTCACGGGCAATAGCCATCCGGCTCTTGCCCACCTCGTGGCCGACCGGTATGTTCTCAATGATTCGGGAGAGATGACATTGAACTGGAGCTGATGTCATGAGCTATTAGGCTCGGTATCGAGATCGCAAAGACCTTGTGCCTCAATTATTCGAACAACGAGACCAGTGTCACTATTGGAGAATCAGTCAGAGATGAGGATGGTGAGGTGCCTTTCTAATGGAGGAAGATATCTGGCTGACAATGTGCGCTCTCTTTTAGTCTACATCATGTCATCGACGGCACCAGGTGATATTAATGATGCTCTTATGGAGCTGTTGATAATGGTGCATGCTTGCCGGACAGCTTCGGCAAGACGCATCACGGCTGTGATCCCTAATTTTCGTATGCGATCCATGGCCAATATCCGTCATTGTGTTTCAGGTCGTCTTGAGAAGCTAACTTTGCAATAGCATATGGTCAGTGTTCCAAGTCAGCGAATTTCCATCGAAATTGTGACATTAAGAAAAGCCTCCGTTCCCTAATGCTGTTTTACACTCCATTTTCTATTCTGTTTTCATTACGTATAATATGCTGAAACAACAAAGCTCGCCAGGATAAGAAGGATCGGTCCCGTGCCCCGATCTCGGCCAGGCTGATTGCGAATATGATACAGACAGCTGGCGCGAATCATGTCATTACAATGGATCTCCACGCGTCTCAGATCCAGGGATTCTTCAATATTCCTGTCGACAATCTCTTCGCAGAACCGGACGTTGTCAGATGGATACGCGAGAATCTTCCTGTGAATAAATGCGTGATTGTTAGTCCGGATGCGGGCGGAGCCAAGAGGTAAGTTAAATATGCACAGGTCAGATGAAAATACGGGGCTAAGCAACTGCAGAGCTACTTCCATTGCCAATCGTCTGAATCGTCCCTTCGCTCTGATTCACAAGGAGAGACCCCGGCCCAACGAGGTTGGGCGTATGGTGCTCGTCGGTGATGTAGAAGACAAAGTCGCGATCCTCGTAGATGACATGGCTGATACGTGCGGGACGTTGGCCAAGGCTTCACACGCCGTGAAGGCCAAGGGCGCTACCGAGGTCATGGCCATCGTCACCCACGGTATCCTATCTGGAAATGCGATCGAAACGCTGAACCACAGCTGTCTAACCTGGGTCGTTGTCACAAACACGGTGCCCCTGGGAGATAAAGTAGAGAGATGTCCCAAGCTCCGGGTTGTTGATGTAAGTGCAACCATTGCGGAAGCGATCCGCAGAACCCACAACGGCGAGAGCGTTTCTTACCTATTCAATCACATCCCTATATAATTTTATGTTAGATGACTCGAACGATATTCAGGCGTCATGTGCTTATGTCTTCTAAAAGTCGATTCATTTCAATGCCAGGATGATGTACCATACCACTCCTTATCTGATGAATCAAAGGGAATCTCGTTACAAAGAATTGAGTCGCTGTTCAGAGACAACGGGCTAACTCTTCACCTCTACTTTCTAATGAGCTTACCCGGTTCTATAGAGGCGATTGTATGGCTGAGTATCTCTACACACCTCTAGTGTTGCAGAAAATCCAGCACACGTCGTGTTAAAGGGAAAATCGACTACATCCTAGAGTAGTTAAGCCTCCACTCATCGGTGTTACATATCATGCAAGTAGAACAGAGCAATGTGGACTTCATATAATTAATAATCCTCGATCACATACTAACTACTAGTGAAGTGGGTATATGTCTACGACTGTTCCACTAAACACCGCTGGCCCTTGACTTCCTTTACCAGAGTTTCCTGGTACTTGAAGAGCTTGATAAGACAGTCTCCAGTAGGCTCGAGAGTCTACGGGTGCCATTGGACTTGGCTGAGCCTTTGGATGCCTCTATCATCACGTTGGGCCCAAATCATATCCATACGTTTTCGTATAATAGACTTCAAGCTAACGGCTAGACGGTCGATTTGACAGAGCGGTATGAATCTATCTAGTCTGAAAATAGCTTAAACTCCAACGTTGCCACTACTGGGGATTAGTAAGACAATCTCTAAGAAGTTCTATGATAAACTGTTCAAATATTAGGAATATATAAATATCAAGGTGTATTTAGGATAATATCGCATTTTGCGATTGGAATTCTACATAGGTGCAGAATCAACTGTTCACGATTAGCCACCATGGGCCTCGACTACCAAAAGGCTCTTATCATCGGCGCCACGCCTTGTTATTTCTGGTAGAAGATAGGAGAATTTGGAGGAATTCGTTAGCCAGTATAGCGGTGAGAAAGTCAAGGCTAAGGTGCGTGATGTGACGAAATTGGACAAGGTATGGGAATTCTCCATCAACAATGAGATAGGTGTAATGTATTGAACTACTAATACGTGTGGCCTCATAGATTCCCTAGTTTGTTTTTGAGGTCCTTTCCGAACACCCTGATATCGATTGCATTTTCATCAACCCCGGCATCCAGCGCCCATTCAATTTCACCCAACCTTGAATCCGTCAATCTGGATATCTTCGAACAGGAATTGACCACCAGCTACACATCTGCAGTCCACCTTACTAAGGCGTTCCTTCCTAGCCTCTACAAGCAACAGAAGAAGACGGCCATTATCTTCACTACCTCCCAAATGGCACTCATTCCCATGATGCGGTGCCCAAACCACGGCACCTCCAAGGCTGCACTGCATCACTTCATCCTCACCCTCCGTAGCCAGGTTAAGGATGCACCTGGTGACGTCAGGGTTCTTGAGATCATACCCCCCGCGGTCCAGACTGAGTTGCATGATACCAAGCATCAGCCCGATCTCAAGGATGGACATCTCATTGGTATGCCTTTGAAGGAGTTCATTGATGAAGTCTGGGACAGGCTGTGCAAGAGGGAGGAGCAGATCCCTGTTGGCTCGGCTAGGGATTTCTTTGAGGCTTTCGAGATCAAGAGGCAGGAGCTTTAACAGAAGCTGATAGAGCAGTTGAATGGCTTGCTGAGGCAGTTTCTTAGGTAGATTAGCTGGATGGTTGAATGAATTGGCGCAGCTGTATTTAATGCGTTTTCCTTATCCGTAGGTATGATGGATACTATTGAGATGTCTCTAGGCAAGTGAAGAGGTCCTGGAATGATGGGAGACCTACCTACACCAGGGGAATTCGATTGACCATAATGATTTTGCAAGAGGAAAAACTTTTAATGGATAAGATGCAATATCGGGTGGACCGAATCAAACGTCAAGCCAATAGGATCTGTGGATTTGTACCATCTAACCGCTCTTGGGGTCACTTCGCGAGCTACAGGTAACCTAGAAAGCTTAGCACGAGATAATAAGCAGCGAATAGCAGTTTATTTGCTACATACTAGAGCGGAGTATTAAAATCTGGAGAAATAACGGAATAAATGGAGAGAAAAGAGGGTTTGAATATCTAGCTTCTTTCAACTCCCAAATCTCAAGACTTACAAGCGACATCATGGCAGGAAAGTTGCACAGGAGTCCGCCCTTCAGAGCGGAGCATATGGGCTCGTTGCTGCGCCCGGAAAGCCTGCATCCTGAAAATAAGAGCAAATTAGCGCCGGCACAGTTGACAGCTGCGGAGGACCAAGCGATCAGTGATATTGTCAAGTTGCAGCTGGACTGTGGGTTTCGGGGTGTAGGTGATGGGGAATTCCGGTAAGGAAATAGAAAATAAATTCAGAGATGTTAGCTCTCTGAGAACCCAATAAGCATCTATAACTAATTCTGAATTTGATTTCTTCTGCAGACGCAATGTCTTCTGGGGTACACTCTTTCAGAATTTCGAAGGCATGGAGAGAATAACGGACCCGGATCCAGCCATGTTTCGGTCATTCGTAGCTGAATTTGTGAAGAGCGGCAACTTGAGCGCTGAAACTCTCCTGGTGTGTCGCGGGAAGATCCGTCACTCGGGGAAAAGCGACTATATCAAGGAGCTGCGGTACCTACAGCAAGTGGCTCCTCGGGAGCTATGGGGAGATATTAAGTTAACCCTACCTTCGCCGAACTGGTATCACATTCAATTTCGTGAAGGATATGCGTACCTCAAGAACGTGTATCGTGATGATAAGGAGTATTTCTGGGATCTCGCGGTCGCATATAGGGCTGAGCTGGACCTGTTGTATGAGGCTGGGTTGCGAAATATCCAGTTTGATGACCCAAACCTCACCTGTATGGAGCCCTTAATCCCATATTTCGCCCTTTGGGAACATGCGTGCGCATCCATATACACAAAATTTATACTGATGGTTTATAGTCTTTTGCGCAGAGGGTATATTACAAGACTGGGAAACCGATAAAGCGAACACCTGTACCCCAGATCAGTTATTGCGCGGCTACATAAGCCTGTATAATAACATACTCTCCGCTCGTCCTGCGGATCTTCACGTCGGTATCCATCTCTGTCGGGGTAACTTTCGTAACTCATCGCGCAAAGGTGGATACGAACGGATTGCGCAGAAACTCTTCCAAGAGCTGGAGGTAGACACATACTACCTCGAGTACGATGACCAAGCTCGCACAGGTAGTTTCTTACCTCTGCAACATCTTCCCCCGACCAAGAATGTCATCTTGGGCGTGGTGACGAGCAAATACCCGGAGCTGGAAGATAAAGATGAGCTAAAGCGTCGTGTGTTCGAGGCAGCGGAGATGATCGCTGAAGGGAACGGAATCAGCAAACAAGATGCTCTGGAACAGATTGGCATTAGCCCGCAGTGTGGATTCTCAAGTATAGTTGAAGTACGCAATATTGGACATGACGATATGGTTCGCAAGTTGCGACTCATTCGCGAGGTTGCAGATGATATCTGGCCAGGAGAGCCTTGAGATGGATTAGGGAACCTTTCGAGCTAGATAGTCGTGATGATTCCAAAACTATGACCCCGTGTTCGCAGGTTGTCGCCTTTTTTTTTGAAATCCTCGCACATTTTGTAAAGCTCCGAAGATTGGTATATAACCGGGCACAGATATGTATATTTACGTGGCGATGGTAACATTCATAACGATCCACAAAGATTTTGGGGCCGGTTTTATCATGGAAAGTCGACATCCTGGCTAAACTTGACGGGCGTAGTAGTGAACAATGGCCTCTGCTAACCCCGTTAGGATTTCCGCCCAAAGATACTTCCGTATTTACCTTCATCAGAGAAATGTTGCAATAGACAATAGCAATTAAGCCATAAAAGAAATATCCAAAATGGACCACTTAGATATCTCCATACCATCACTCCTTACTACTAGGGAGTCCCGCCTGTCGGGATTCCCACCCTTGTCCTAGCGCACCATGCTAGGGGGTAAATGCCCAGCCCATTAGGCTGCAATGACACCCCTGATCACCGTGCCATAACTGGTAGTCACTTGCATACGCGCTCGTTCTCAGCTCATATTCATCCATGAGCGTCCATCCCGACCAAATTATCTGCCAACATTGCAGAAAATGGTCAAGGTCGGTAGGGATTCCAGTGCATTGTTCTGATCGTGAAAATCATCATTCCTCATAATTCTTCAACTTGGTTCACGATGACTTGCAACTCATCTTCTTCTGACATACTAGCGAATAAATCGTTCATCATGGATTCCAGCATAGGTCGGTGGAGTAGGGATAGCGCCGATGATCAATCGCGCATGAACGCGTTAGGGATTAAGATAACATTAAATAGTGGACGACACAAACCGTGGGATATGCTCCAACCCATTCCCAAGTCAGATAAGATCGATGAGAAGGTCAGCCTTACATTAAATAGTTTCAAACCCATCCAAGTAATCTGACTCGGCCCCTTCTTCTCATCCAATCACGATTGCGAAACCGATGCTGACTTCGGTTTCGGGTTCGCTTTCGTTTTCGCTTTCGAGCCGCCTTCCCTTTCCCCTTCAACGCTGAGGCGCACGCAAGCATGAGTATACGAATACACAACACTAATAGTGGCTGGTGCATGTACATGTACAGGTACGAGGGTGCGAGATGCGGTGGAGTCGTCTCGTATATCGCTCTAGAAACATTGTAGGGGTTGTTGGGAGGGTTCAACCAGTTTAAAGATGCGGACATGCTGCTCTCGGCGTCTTGGTATTCAGACCTATCTCTTCACATTAACGATTATATTCTGTCGCTGTATAGATGATTTCGGGTGTTTTCCTTTGAATAATTCCTTTCGCATGAGTCTTGTTGCTCGAGATTCCTGAATTGAACATATACAAGGGATATTTTTACTTCATCATTCTCATCTGAATTCGGTACATACATCGATCCCGTTCCTATATTTCCACATTACACATTATGTCGAGTTCGAGTTCGAGCTCCGCCATCGCCTATGCGCAACTAGCCGTCTTCGCTGTCCTCGCTCTCCCCGCCACCTACAATCTCATCAAACATGGCGCTCGAGGTTTCCTGGGGTGGTTCTACGTGTGTCTTTTCTGCGCCGTCCGTATAGTCGGCTCCGCCATGGAGATCAATGATCTCAAGAAAGGCACACTAAGCGTTGCGACGGAAGTGGTCAGCAGTTTGGGATTGTCTCCCCTTATGCTTTCCGCTACGGGTATTCTTCATGAGGCGTAAGTTATGCTCTAACATATTTTGGGGGCCAATTATTGATGATGGCGGCAATAGGAGGAAAGCGCGCGGTGTCCACCGACTGAATGGTTGCTGTGAATGGGTCCTTGTCATTCAGTACCATCTTCTCGTCGCAGTAGGAATTATCATTGTCGCATCCCGCGCAGGTGCCTTGTCGTTGGGAACTCGCAAGCAGATCGACCAGACTCTGCTGGATGTCGGTTTTGCCATCATTGATCTGTGCTGGGTGCTGCTATCCTTGTGGACTTTTGTGTCCCCGCGTCCTCATGCGAAACGACCGCATTCGCAGGAAAGCTATATCCTGGGTACAAAGGTATATCTTTCAATCCTCATGGTGGGTATTCCTGCAGAAATGCTGACGAATATTAAAGCTGCTTTATGCTGTCCTGATCTCTATTCCACTCATTGGTCTTCGCGTCGTCTATGCGACGGTCTGCTATGCAGGCAATTCTGCGACAGCTACCAACTCCCTACCGCTGAAGGTCATCTTCGGTGTCGTTCCTGAGATGATCGTGGTTGTGGTCTTTGTCCTTGTGGGTATTTTGACACAAGACCTGGGGATCTTGAGAAAGATCGAGAAGAGTGTGAAGCGACGAATCAGGAGGTAAAGAAAAGGTACTCTTGGATGAAATTTGGTAACGGGACGTTTACGATTTGTGTCTGAGTCCTCACTTTCGTGACGGTATTTGCAGATTTGAAGGATTTATGTATATTGGAAGGTCTGGCGGGTTTCTGAGACCGATGAACCATTTCATTTGTAGGTTTATACACGGGATATCTGGGTTTATTTCGCATATCCTGTCGTTGGAAGGAACTCTGGTACACGGGTGCATGAAATAGATGTATTCAAATGACGCTATATATAATCAAGAGTTTCTAAGTTTAACCCGAAATCTTCGCTTAAATAAGCGACAGGAAAAGACAGATTAGTAGGTCATCAGCCATAATTGGATGCAGTGACTAACAGAATACGGAACAGGGCGAACAGTTATGTGTCGACCAGCGAACTGTGGTAAGATTTCTATTCCGCAGAATTCCAACAGAGGGGCGTGGTTTCATTTGCATGTTGCAGCCACCCAATGAGGGCGACTAGAAAGCTTTTGCTCCAAAAGAATGACGAACGAGATGTGTCTCGCGTCGCATTGAGGTCCAAGCTTCGGCAGTCAACAATAGTCGCTGGACTTTGGTTGTCCGGACCTTTCGTCCAGTGACAGAGAGAATTCTCAGAGATTCTGAGCTGGGGTATATTTAGGGCGTTAAGTTACCATGAGAGTGGAGATCGACGACACCCTGCACAAGACAGCTGCAAAGAACCTGCAGAGGAGACAGTGCTGGCGTGACAAGGCGACCAGCTGCTATCTTGTAGAGGCATGGATCCAGGCCGACTTCTTCTCGGGGCTCGCAATGCGAACGCGAAAAGCAATTCCTGCATATGCTTAAGAAGTTGTGGATAGGTGCTCGAGCTGTTGACGATTGGGCGTAGAGTGGTGCTATCCTGGGAACCAGATGGAGACCAAATGCGTAATTTCGGTACTGGAGTTGTTGGGAGAAATAGGAAAACTCTTCTTGAAGTGTTGTCCGTTACGCTGTTTCATTTTCAGATGGGTACCAAGCCTGCTATCGCCAGTGGCCAGTGCATGTGCTCCTGCCACTCTGGTGACAGTACCGTCATTATTCCGCGGATCTCCCGTTCAGGTGTATTGCCCATCCACCAGGCAGACTGGACTCTGGAGGCAAGAGCAAAATAGTGTGCAAGTACAACGAGAGCACGAGGTCTCCGTTCCTCAACAAAGTCGACGAACTTTCTCGGTATAAGCGGAGAGAACGCCATAAGGCGTCGACAAAGGGGGTGTGTAGGTTCCCCATCAATGATGGCGTGATGAACGGATCCTATGAAACTTAGGGTTCTTTGGTACGCTTCGAGAGTGCCAATGTCGTAGAGGTCTTCGTGTCCACCATCGATGTCCTGACGGAGTAAAGTTCGAAATTCCTTCCAGTTACTCTCCGCGAACATTGTTTCCTCATTGTCTAGAAGTGAAACTGGAGGTGAGTCGATCAATGACAGGATCTTCGACATCTCGTGGTCTAGTCCGCTCCTCATAGCAACGGTGAAGACAGTGGCAGCTCCTCTGCCCATGTGCAACCACTCCATTGGCGGAAGGTAAGGCGTGATCTCGCGTCCCTCGAGTGTTGCAAAGGCATCAATGAGAATCAAGGTAGAAGCGAAGCAGACCGCGTCAGCGTTTTGACCGCTGAGTTGAGAAACCGCTTCACGTTGTTTGCGCAAAGCTAATCCCAGGTAAGTCTGACGGGCCGCAAGTAACTTGGCGTTGTTCGGTTGATTTCTTAGCAGGTGCGTAGCAGATATGGCAAACATGGCGTATAAGAGATTATCGTGTTGCAGAGCCATCTGGGGAACCTCGAGAAACGACCATACTGCACTTCCATCTTGCCCTTGCGTCTCGGGGAAAGGCTGCCCAAGCTTCGTCAAGTAGTTTTGAAGTAGCTGAAGCTCTAGAAGGCGCCTTGACTTCGACTCGGGGATCTCATCACCATCGTTAAGGCCTAGAAGAAATTCCTCTGAGCCGGCCTCACTTCCGGTTCCCGGAGAGCCAGTTGAATGGTCTGCAAACGGAGCGGATACAGACGGAGGACTTATGGAGCCTCCATTGCTCTTCCGGCTTGGTGATGGTTTTGATGGTGGGTTTGGCTTCTGGTAGACGCACGAAACCATATGCCGCGTGCAGCTGCCGCAGGAAGGTCGTTTCTCATCACACTGGTATAGATGTTAACAATGATCCTTCAAAGGACTCGATAGGTCACGATGAGTGGAATAATCCGAGTAGCACAATTATTGCGGATGTACTGTCTAGCTGTTCGTACGGTCGAATCTCTTACCTTCACCCGGCGCGCTTTACATCTTAGGCATCCATTTCGCGACTTCTTGTGGTAGAGCCGTGCCGGACGCTGTCGCGGCAGTGGGGGACTTGGCATGTCGAAATTCATCGTATACTGAAGATATTAAAATGAAGCCTAAGACACGGACAGAAGCGAATGCGAGCGGTATCGTGCGAGAATGCTTCCTGTTGTAAAAAAGCAGTCGGGCCACCGTCCTGGTCAGAAGTTCCAAAGCTCCGGTTGACAATAGTGTACCCCGCAGATCCTGTCGCCTCAAACGTCGCTGACAGTATGATCTGAATATAGAACAGTCCTAGAACGGTATAGAAGACAAACACAGATCTGTTTGGGATCGAATAATGTCAGATCACTTTTATGGAAGTCGATCATGTCAGATGAGGGCGCTGTCTAAGCTTTCCTTCAAACGGGCGGGAGTCATGTGTGGCTGTTGATGGTTATTTTGGGGGCCGCAACTTTAAAGCAGTTGTCCTACACTACCACACCCTGTTGCTTAGATTATTGGAGCATGCGGATCATCGGGTTTCTTTGTCACATTCTTTTTCTGCAAGTTATGCGCGAAGCCTTGAATTTATGCGTTGGTTGTCTGTCTAATTGGCCCTGCATATCGGGGGTGTTATTGTTTAACCGCAACGCAGTCGGCCCTTTCCAACCTGACTGATCGGGATAAAATTTCCTGCTGATCCATCTGGCTGCAAGAGACGTTATCTACATTCGAGTGTTCTCTTTGCGGACATAAGTGGAATCAACAATTTCCTTATTTGCTCCATTTAGCGCGACAGTAGCCGTGCTTCAGGAACCAGTGTTAGCATCGGTGGTCATCGATACCGCAGACTGAAGAGAGTCAACATGCCTATGCATTCTAGAAAACAGAAATAGTATAAATGATTATCTTAATTTAGAAAATGGAGAAGCCATGTGAGGCTGTTCCACTACCTCGGCGCATCCGTCGCCAAGCCCTGTTATTGACTTGGCAAGGCGAGGCGTGTTACACCGAAGACCATAACAATTGAACTCGAGGGTCCCTCTAAAATGGCATGGTTTGAAGAAAAGGTGAGCGGTGACATTGTAACTGGGACAAGTATGTGTTATTTATAGCTTAAAATCTAATTCATCGCGTTCTAAAATCTAGATGCCTTGCACTCGGTATGATCCAAAAACTACAGCCTTAGAATAGTTCTGCTCCTCCTGGAGACTCTCTTCCAGAGTCAACAAGAGACGAGTAGTCCGTATATATAACTCTAGAGTAGAATATTAGTAACTGGTGTTTTCTAAGGAATAGCCGAGTCATACCTTCAATCTCAACTTCATAACTCACGGCCTGTTCTTCATCCTTGTGGATAAGGACGGGCAGGAATCTATTCCAGCTCTTCTCTTTCACCCTCAACTTGAGACCAACATTCTCATTTTTATCCACCCACAATATTCTACTATCATTAGGGTCATTGGTAGTTATACCTGATTTATCCCCGATGTTATTTTCATAAGTGGAGTGCTCATGAGCTCTGGACACAGCCTTGGACTGGTTCTTCAGCCAATCCCTCCATACACGCACGGTGCCATCTTCAATGGTTACCGCACTGAGCAGCATGCTGCTGTTGGGGACTACCTTAACTAAATTAACCACAGTGCAGAGTTGCGAGAAATCTTCAAATTCCTCGATGTTCACCGTGCGTTTTATAAGTTGTGGAGGCTCCGCAAGCGAGTCTTCAGCGGTATTGTCAGCACTTAAGCTCTCAATCGCCCCGGCGAGCTCGAGAACCCTACCGGTGGCGGGACCAAGAAAGTGCGTCCAGTGTCATCCTCTATAGGCGGCTCAGGGCGAAATCTCGAGTACAAAGATCCAAGTCTAGCTAATTTTTCTGCCGTCTCGCAGTTCTCGTAGAGCGAGCCCACGCCTTCATGTTTGTCGCTCAGTCCATCGGTGCCGAGGTATTTACAGAAGACGTGCGGCTCAGAGAGCTTGGAACTTGGGTGGAAACATTCTAACATCAATTTATAATCTTTCAGGGCAGCTGCGATGAGCAGACGATAGTGTAAGATCCGGAGGATAAGAGCGTGGAATCGATGGGAGACGACCGTAAGCGGAAGCAGGCTCTTGGTGGGAAACGGCGCGAGGATATCAACGAGAACCTAAACTCGAGTCAAAAGTCATTCTTCGGTCAAGGGACGGTAGTGGGAGGATCATATTTGGATGGATAATACCTCGTTGGGGAGAGAGGAGAGATTCGACCGGGAAGCCGTGTACCCGTTGTGTACCGCCATCTCTTAGGATGAACACGTCGCTCATCGACAGTATATCAAGGAAGAGGCCCTGAAGCAAGATTCAGGATAAAGTATACTAATGCATAATTCCAAATTATATATATGTATAAGGTCCAGTGATAGGTGTGGAATCAGATAATATCCAATTCGCCACTGTCCAGCACGGAGCAGTCCATAAATACTCAGGAGATCATTGATCACGATAGACCGATAAGACCCCAGACTTGCCTCCGGGAACTTACCGGGCCGGCTCTATTCTCCGTTGGGAACCGTCACGTGCGGTCCGTGGATCTCCACACCGCTCAGTAATATTGTAGGGAGTTAACTACAGAACATGATTGTCTGATACCCCAGCTTAATTTCCCATAATAGGACACGTTTATTCTCTTATACTATATTTCTGAAAGTGAATTATAGGTTTTTTTTTTTTTTTTTTGAGCTCTTTTCTCTTTTTTTTCATATAAGTATTTGTAACGGTCTCAAGGTAGTTTATTCAACTAGCGAGGCCACTCCACGAGTACATTAGATCTTGAAGAAAGGAAGGGAAGGAGGTGGTGTAGCTCCAAGGGGTCTGTTTACCTAGGGAGCTCGGGGCGGAATAATGTGGGTCCGTGATCATCCCGAGCCCTAGGGCTCGGGATGAATAGGGCGGTAAAGGGTGGCAGAATGAAGTTTGTAGACTGGGCTGCAAACTTCTATCCGTGACTTTCAGCTGCCCCACAACGTTCCGTTGTGGGTGAGCCTCGCCGTAACCGCCAATTTCACCGTATCCGCCAATTTCGCTGTATTTGAAGCTATTTAAGCTATCCTCAACGCCTTGGCTGATTATCCACAAAAAAAAGTTCACCATTATCTTGTGCTATCCTCGCTGCTTCGATCGATGCCTTAGTCTCCTATGTAGGCCTTGGTAGTGGTGTTTTACCGTATACCTTCTCCCACTGCTTTTGCAATCTTCACTCCTCCGCGGCAACTTCTTTAGTCTTCCGTGTTACAATTGATCGATTCGTATCGCGTACGCTTAATATACCAATCTGGCTGAGTGGTTTAACCTGTCGCTTAGTATATTGGCGATGTAGAGGTGCTTATGCGGATCTAATCCGATCAATTGTGTTATTTGCCATTGCAAGATATTCACAGGCAATTCGGTTATGTTTAAATATCCACTCAAGGTTCCGTTGTAGTTTTGGTGTAAGTAGATCTGTATGCTTCAATAGCTTTACCTGGTTTTTCTTTAGAACCTAAATTATATTGGGCGGAGTAATTTTAACACTAGATGAAGATATAGCTATCGGTGGCGGAGAGGGAGTCTCTCCATATATATATAGGTCTGGGACCACAAGCTGATTAGCAAGATTATTGACGATCTTACTACCATTGACTGGCCATATACCACAATCCTTAAAGGACTCACGGATAATTTGATTGTTAAAGGTTTGCCGTCGTACGGGGTCAATTACCCGTAGAAACTCCAATTTCCCTGCCGGTTATCTAGCCCAATAAGATAGCTCATTATTTATACTTCTGAAGTATTGTTTATAATTTAAAAACAGTTTACCGTCAAGCGGCTGGCAGAAATAAATTGTATAAGGTAGAAAGCCAAAGGGAATGATATTATTATCTTCGTATACTTATAGGAACTCCATGGTAAGGTGGGAGCCGTGGCCGTCGAATATAAGGATACGTTTCTCCTTTCTTTTCACACGGCTATTTGTCGCCTTAATAAAATAATGAAGCCATTCCAATACCAAATGATCATTCGTCTAGCCATTTAATGATATCGCTGTAACCGTATTTGGGGGTAAAGCTACGCTTTGGTAGAACCAATCCTCCATAAAAACCCCCTAACCTTTAAAGATAAAGAAAGGATCCATTTGCCAACCGTCAGCAGCAATACATTCAATTGCAATAATATTTTCACCCTTTTCAGTTTCAGGGAGATCAGGGCAAGGGTAGTCTTGTCCACCGATTATATTTCTTACTTTACCCTCGCCAAGTCGGAAGCCATATTCATCAAAATTATATACTAGCCACGCAGGAATATCCTTCGTAACTACATTTGCAAGCAAATCATATTAATATGATAGTAATCCTGTATCCTCAGCTTGAATACGCTTTGATTCTTTGGTCTTTTGTTTTATTGGACCTAATTTTAGGCTTGCTGGGAGCCGTTTTTCGAAGTGATATACCCATATCTTGCCGACGTGTCGTTTAGGCTGACCAGCGCATACGAGTGCCTGATTTGCCCATGCCTGTAATATCCTAGGAGTCACCGGCATACTCAAATCACACATATGGGTTAACCATTGTATCAAAGCTTGCTCCTGGTATCCCTTAAGGGCTTTGTTGATTGGTATTTTGGTTGTGTGAACTCGTGTAAATTTTTTGACGCGATCGTGAAATGTCCGACGAGGAACTCCATATTCACGCGCAATCTTGGAGATATTGGGTTTTTCTTGGGCCTGAACTACTGTACAGGCCTCAAGCATGCGAGATTCATCATATTTAGGATCTTTAGGCATGTTGGGTGGGTCAAATAGCTTCAAGAAGGATGGAATAGTGAAAATAGTGAAAATTGGCGGATACGGTGAAATTGGCG